>JAJJMA010255651.1:0-11093 GCA_023529015.1 Papaver nudicaule | reverse complement strand
GTATCTCAGCCGAAGGAACCCTCCGTATCCAAAAAGAACATCAAAACAAAGGGTGCCAGCAGAGGTCAAGGAATCACAGTGTCAAGCAAAAGGACCGAGACTCCAGCATATACAAAGGCAAGCATGCACACATTCAGCGAAGGAAATCAAACGAAGAAATACAAGAGCCCTACAGCAAGTGATGATGGATCAAATTAAGGCACTCCGAGCAGAAATTTTCGACCAATCGAGTGACAGGATCAAACTCACTCAAGCCATGAACGACGTCAATCGGTCACCACTAAGCCCAGCAATCCTTTCATTACCAATTCCAGTAAAATGCACGATGCCCACTTTCACCTCCATCTTCGACGGATCGGGAGACCCTACTATACATGTCAAAATGTATCTCCGAGTTTTTCTAGCTTACGCCAATAGAGATGAAGTGCTTTGCAAGTATTTTCCCTCTAGTTTAAAAGGAGAAGCTCTCGCCTGGTATGACAATCTCGCGGCCGGCTCGATCTAATCTTTCGAGGAGCTTTCCAAAGTTTTTATACTACACTTCCTGTATAACAACTCCTCAAAGCCTGGGGTGGAGAAACTATTTAGCATTCGGGTACGCCCAGGAGAGTCGACCAAAAGTCTAACAAGTAGGTGGACCGAGCAGTGTGTAGAAGTAGGAAATGGAGCCACGGAAAAGGATAAAGTACGAGCGTTCCTCAACGCTCTAGACAAGGATCACCCTCTTTACGACAGACTCTTCTCGAAGAACCTCGAGACGCTGCAGGACCTTCGAAAGTATCAAAAGGAGCGAATTACATTGGAAGAAATAAAAGAACAAGCTGCACTTGGAAAAGAAACAATCTTAAAGCAAGTCCACTCGATAAACAACTTATCGCTCGAAGATCGAGGACAAGCAATGAGTACTCACTTCGGGGACCCGTCGAAGCGAGAAAGGCAAGATGATAACGGTCGATATGGGAACGAAGGTAAATTTGGTGATGGCAAGTACCACGATAACAGAAAGTACAATGACAACCGAGGAAACAACCCTCGAGGAGAATTCGAAGGAAACAGCAGCCAACAAGGACAAGGAAACAGAAAATTCGGGACGACCAAACCAGGATTTCCTGCATTTCACGACAGAAAACTTCCCAAGCTCTGCGTACCCATCGAAGATGCCCTTCGGACCATCGAGCAGTCTGAATTTGCCAGCGAGATAAGATATCCTCGAAGTAGAGGAAACCAGCCGAAGCATACGAAAAACTCAAGAGACTACTGCCAATTCCAAAAATTTCATGGGCACGCCACCGAGGACTGCGTCACGGCGCAGGACCAAATCTATTTCTTTGTTACCAGAGGACAATTTAAACACCTTCTGGAGCTGCCACAACCACCCCCAAATCAACCACAACACAAGGAAGAACCGAAGCACGAAGCTTATGTGATTACCATCGACAGGGATATACCAAGATTCGGAGCCTGCAATTCAATTGTCCATACAAGGGGTCTAGAAGGAATTCAGACAGGTCGCATTCACAAAAGGGATTTGGACGGCGAGGAGATACTCAGTGTAATAACCAAGAATCGCTTAGAGGAGTGGCAGAAGCAGCCCGTGTTCTTTTCAGCGGCAGACATCCCCCACGAGGGAAGGATGCATAATGATCCTCTGGTCATCACCCTTCAAATGGGGAAGATAGCCATGCCCAAAGTACTAGTGGACCCTGGAAGTTCTGTGGATATACTATTTGGCCAAACATTTGACAAGATGAAGGGTAAGAAAGCTGCTTTGGTACCTTCGGCTTACAACATATTCGGTTTCAACGGAAAGCCGTCAGCACCTCGAGGAGAACTGACGCTCACAATTCATGTCGGTAGCCAAAAGAAACCAACTTTATTTTGCGTGGTGGACATAGACTCCCCTTACAACGCGATCGTGGGAAGACCATGGTTGCATAGCATTATGGGTGTCGCATCCACCTTGCACCAAAAATCAGATTCCCAACCCCAACAGGGATTGCGGAGATCCGAGGTGACCCTACCGAGGCTCGGGCTTGCCACGAAATAGATGTTCAAGCGAAGGAAGGCAGCAAAGAATACTCAGAACAAGCTAAAAATCCAAGGATATCGGACGAAAGCATAGCTAAATTCCTAGCTGACACCGAAGCTGGAATGATAAGTGTGAAACAAGAGGGCAGCGAAGACAGCCAGCATCTCGAGAACAGAGAGCAGTTCCTCGTGGCTACAGCAAACCTCCAGACTCCGAATGAACAACTAGGCGAGTCTAGTAAAAACAAGAATATCCAGCAGGAACCCTTCTGGGCTGGACCGTTTGTCATCGAAAGGCAGTTGGGCAATGATACTTATTGCTTGACCAACCTCGAAGGTCAGAGGTTGAAAACCCCAGTGGAGGGGAGGCACTTGAAACACTTAGTTTAAGAAAGCAAAATACATTTGTAAGCAACACCCGAAGGAATTTAATAAATAAAAATCGCACCCATTGATGCAACTCCAATCTAAGAAAAACTCCAAATACCGTCAGCACCACCGCAAAGGCTGTAACGCCAAAGGCAAAAAACGCCAAACAATAAAAAAGTCCTCGAATAGCAGTCACAGAGCCGATGACCATATAAGTCGTAAGGGCCCTACGAGTTATATGGCACGGTCCTCTACCCACAAGACACCCCGATAGCGGTGAGCACTTTGAATCAAGGCTACAAAAGCCGACGATGCACTCGTACTCACTACCAAACGGCCACGAGGACTGCACGTTCTCGGGCGCCGAGGGGACGATAAATGGGATTAACATCTACCTATAGAGGAGGATGGAACCTCCTCAAAAGCAAAACACAGTCCCGAGGAGGGGCATAACATTTAAACAAAATAAATTCCTTTCTTTTATATATATATATATGTGCAAATACAGGACACGAAGTGTGATAGCAAAAAACGCGCGTATAAGCAAAATGGCGCGAACACAACTACAAAGGAAAAACACAAATACACAAGCTAAGGGCGTAAATTATCCTTTGAACAATCGGCACCATCACGAGGACCGTCCTCAGAACCATGATCGGATTCGCTCGGACCATCACGGGTACCCTCGGCGGCATCACTAAGAATCCTTGAAGTACTACCTCGAGCAGCATCATCGTCATTACCACCACTAGCTATCTTTAAAAACTTCTCCAGCTGGCCCCTCTTTCGAAGCTCATTTCTAGCTAAAGCCACATAAACTTCCTGAGGGAGCAGATACTCATCAATAGGAGACACAACGTCCGAATCACGCGCCCCAATAGCACCATAAGTAGGAGGTTCAACACCGATGGTCCTGAAAAGAGAACGACCGTGATTTCGGCAGGCCATGCTGGTAGCAAAGGCGGTAGTTAACGCAGATTTGGAAAGAAGTTCTTCTACAGCTTGACCATGCCTCAGCTCATGGTTAACAAGGGCAAAACCAACCACCATATCCCTTACGCTTGCCTGACACTCAAGGCGACGCCCCCGTTCCTTGGACAAAAGCTTAGCATGATTCGTCATTTCTTCGGAACGACGCTTGCGTTCAAGATCAAGCTCTTGAGAAAGTCTAGCAAAGTCAGTAGAGCGACACTGGCGTTCTTCGGATAACTCTTTGGTCAGTTGCTTAACCCTGCTCTCGGCCTCCAACTTAAGATCGGATTCAGTCACTAGCTGACTTGTGGCATCATCCCTCGCCGCCTCGGCATCAGCAACCTGCTTCTTCAAATTAGCTTCGATGCCTGAAAACGAAAACAACAAACATAAGAATAGCAAGACGGTGACTCGACTAAGGCTAGGATGTAGGCAGAAAAGCAAAGAAAAAACTTGGGTTAGCTTCCTACTCTCTTTAAAAACCATATATTCAGCAACCTGGTGCTGATTAGTAAAGCGAGGCACCGAGGCATTCTTTCGGATATCCTCAGAAGAAATGACCCCGCTTTTGGCTAATTCTATTCGGTACTCATCAACAAGAGCAGCAGTCTGGACGTTTGACTTGTTTGCCAAAGCAAGCTCTCGGCATTTGTCAGTACAACTCCTTGTTAGAACATCATTTGCAGTAACTAGCTCCTTATTAACATTCTGCTGTGTAGACAGTTGCACCTTCAACTCTCGGATCCTCTCCTCTAACCTTTCAATTAAAACCCTACCTGAGGCACTGACTGACCTCTCCAAGCGAGCTGCATCTCGCTCGTGCGTCAATCGAGTCACATCCATTTGGAAAAAATGATTTTCCCGGGACAGCAACGTGTTTCTATTTCTCATTTCCTCAAGAAGACGTTCGGCTTGATCCCCTCTCTTTCTCTCGTCTACATAAGTTCTTTCGGCCTCTTGCCTCTTCACCCTGTAATAATTTACATCTTCCAAAGCTCTATCCCTTTCTTCCAGCAACGTAGCATTATCGCTACGATAGCCTTCGTTACTTGAGGAAATTTGAGACGATTGTCGGCCATTTCGAAGCCGATCAATAGCCAATTGAGCCTCCTGAAGTTTTTTCTCGAGCTCTTCCAGCTCGCCTTTTCAAAAGCAAGTAACAAATCTGTTTTTAGCAATGCTGCAGCAAACAGATGCTCCCAAAAAAGCAACAGGAAAATAGGGAACTTACATATCGACTGTTTCCTCGCCTCAGCACTGCGAACCTTCTCCCGAGCCAGCTCCTCCTGCATCCGATGAAACTCTCGTGCATGATACTCGGTTTCACCAGCTTGATCAAAGTTGTAAGCTAGAAGACCAGTGGCATGATAATCGCCCCGACGAAAAGTAGAAAAGATTATAAGAAAATAGAATTAACAAAACGCTTCAGTGACAACGACATGAACACAACTCACCGCCTGAACCATGGACAAACTCTCCTCATAGGACAAGGGAGGATGGCGAAGATTGTACTCGGCTCGAGGACAGTCACCTCCGAAGAGATCGCCAAGCTTTTTGCAGAAATCCGGATCTAAAGGCTGCCCTAAGGGATCCGAGGCATGAGCTTCAAAGCGAGTGGAAACCTCGGTAGTAAATTCGTTAGGACAATAATTTTCAAACAAAACTTCTTTGAACCTCTCGGCAGTATAAGATTGCTTATATCTGCAAGCATAACTAGGGGCAGGCGGAAACATTGAACTCTGTGGAAAACCGGCGACGAGCTGTTTGGAAGAATCCATCTCAACATACGAACCATCCTCTTGGGGAACAAGGAGGTCCACCGGTGTAATAATCTTCTCTGAAGAAAGAATAGTGGGCTCACCAAAAACATTCGCGGAGTTTCCTATCGCTGAGGCAGGGGCACTAGCTGTAGCCTTCGGCGCAGAAGAAGTTGAAAGAACAAAATCCGAGGTGGCGCCAACCTTTGAAGCTACAGGAACTACATCCAAGGAGGAGGTACCGCCAACGGTGGAAGGCAGGATAATCCGAGGATTCGTGGCGGCCACCTCCTGGATAACCATCTCAGACGTTAAGGCTGGCTTTTTCTTATTAGCACCTGTAGCCTCCTTCGGAGGAGCTGTAACAACCTGGCGACGACCAGTTTGAACCCCTTTCAGAATCGTTCGGAAAACAGATTTTTTCAGCGGTCGCGAAACTTCGGGATCTCCCCCAAAGTTAAACTTCATCAGACTGCGACTAGTGTTTAGGGCACCTAAAGGCTGTCCCTGCAGATAAGGATACGTCTTCCTCAGGAAACAAACAGAGGCAAGTATGAATACTTCGGAAAAGAACGAAAAAAGAGTATTTGTTACCTGCTGCATAGTCCCCTCATCAGGCCGAGGACGCTTTAGGTTGCCCGAAGGCGCGACGACGACATCCTTGCCCTTGCCCGAAAATGAGCGAGATAACCTCCTATCCTCGTCAGAAAAGCAAATAGAAAACAGGTGTCGAGTCTCAAACTCGTGGCCTACCTCGAACTCAGTCCGAACAATGAATCGACCAGAGTCCTTCCAACCTCGGAGTATAGGACCTTTGAGTAGTATAGGCTCCGAAGACCAGTCTTCGTCCAGTGAATAATCTAAAGATCCGGGGAGAATGTTTCGGCTACCATCCACCATCCGAAAACTAACCCCCCAAGGAGCTAACTCATTGTCTATAGTCAGAAAGGGCTCGTAGTGTTTAAAGAAGTTCTTGGCGGTATAATAATACTTCGCTGTGGACCCAGCAGGAGAATTATTTTCAGACTGAAGAACCCACTGATTAATAAGGTAGATGGCACTGCAAGTAAGTTGCATCACACCTCGAGGTTGAGGAAAAGAACAAAGGATTTCAAGAAATAAAGGATTAGCAGATCGATAGAGAGGAGGAAGCAACCCAGCAGTTATCTGATGGATCGTCACCACCAGTACATCTTCGCTACACTGATACTCTCCGACCAGTTCTGGAGTCAATCTGGGAGAATCAATGGACTCGATTTGAAACCCCCTTCCATCAGGATTCACGCCATTTAGCCTTAAAGAAAGGACCTCAATCATGGAAAAAGACGACATGAGAAAAAGAAGATACAGATGGGAAAATGTAATAACCGCCGGCGGACGGAAATAGCAGAGGCAACTTGAAATAGAAGAAGGAAGAAAGGAAAATCTCAAAGAAATCAACTTTATGGAAGAAAAAGTCGATTAAAACAATGGGTCGAGAAGAAAAGAACGGAAGGATGGCTTGATATGAAGATACAAGTGAAGAAAGTTTCACGGGAAAGGGGCCGCCGGCGCCAAGGAAGATGAAAGCGAAAGGTCTACAAGATTTTTAGAGGGAGAAACGAAACTAAATAGTGAGAAGAAACCGACTCTACCAGTCAGAAGGTGAAAAGCCGCGAGCTTAGGAGAACGTGTCGCAAAGGAAAATGTACACCTGGCAGGTAGTGGGGATACTCGACAAGGAGATGGCAGAAGAAGAATTTCCCCACCTCGCATCTTCGATACAAGGAAAGGAAAGAGGCAAACTGTAGGGGTAAAACCCCTCGGAACACGTGTCTCGCATCCAGGAAGCCTAACCATGCCGAGAGGATTGACAGCGAGATCTCGGGCCAGCCCAAAGAAGAAGGTCACCTAGCGAGCGAAGTGGAGACTCGGAAAGAAAGGATTCGGACCATGTCGAAGGACCGAAGCCCCAGAATCAACCTCGGAGCGAATAAACCGCCTTACCCGACAGGGGCTGACACCACCACGATTGAGTCGTTTGTCTTTATTAGCTGTAAACCACCCAAGCTCGGCCTATATAAGGCGAGCTTGGAAAACGTTATAGGGGTTGGATTCTTTTTGGGTTGAACCTAAGCAGCAAGAGAGAGATTAGGTCTGTTATCTCCTCTGGTTCCTTATTGTTATATTCATGTAATCACAACATCGAAATACTTATAAATCTTCTTATGTTTTGCCTTTACTGTCTTAGTTTGGTCTTGAATTACTGTTCTTAATACCTTCGGTATCGTTCTTGTGGTCTTCGCACCATTAAACCTCAACTAAACTACTGTATGTATGAGTAGATCTGATAGATATGGCTCCTTGAGTACCTATGCAGATTTTCTACTCGTACAATACTGATGAAGGCTGATTGATGGGTACAGTTTAAGATAGAGAAGCTTTCTGAGGAATTATATCATGGTTCTGTGTCGGATTGGGATATTGAGGACTGGTTTGAGTTCTGTATGGATTTGACGGAAAATGGATTCTGTCGAGTTTCTGGTTCCTGTGGACGAGAAAGAAGATGGTGAACGTGTGAGTTCATACGTGCTGCTGTGAAGAGGCCTGTCGGATGCACGAGACTGACAGTCCAAGGTTCGGATTGGGCTCGGTTGTGGTTGTGTTTTGGCCCAGTTGGTGTTGGTCTAGTTCTGGGCTCCGAATTTGGTTTGGTTTAGGAAAGGGTTATGCATATAAAAAGGGACGGAACGATCAGAAGTTTTCATGCACAGTTCTGGACGGACGCCAGAGAAGGGTTTCCGTAGGGGTGTCAACGGGTACCCGTTTACCCGGAACCAAACCGGAACCGGGTGATTCGGTTCCGGTTCCGGGTCCATACATTAGATCCGTTAGCCGAAAAATACCCGTCGGTTCCGGTTCCGGTTCCGGTTCCCACTGACCAACATCAAAATCAAGTTTCCAACAAGATAAATCATAATCCATTAATTTAAATCACTTTAAATATTTCGAAGGGACGAACCATTGGTATAATGAAAGGTTTAGAGATTACCCCAAGAAAAATGAAAGCTAGCTACTGACATTTTGAACTGATTTGCATGGCTCATAAAAGGAAAGTCGTTCAAACATTTATTCAAACAACGCTTAGGCTATACAAGAACTCAGTTTATTTTGCTTAGAATTCAGAACTTAAGTACACAAATTAAACCTAGTTCTTCAAAGATTCAATTTCGCAATCAAGAACGACATGCAATATAATCATGGAATATTTGCAGTGAAAAACCACAAGAAGTATATAGAGATTTCAAACCCATTTGCAGAACTTTGAAATTTAAATTAAAAGAAGAAAAATCCCCTACCTGTTCGTAATACGAATTTCTAGGCAGTTACGGAGAGTGAGTTTTACTTCAACATCAATTTGAAACAAGAAATTTCTTTCTTCCCTTGTGGCGGTGGTGATCGATGCAGTAAAAGAAACAGGGAAAGAAGGATATGGCGGACAGAACAGAGAAGAAAGAAAGAGTATGTCTTCTGTTCCAGTGAGCTTTGGAACCGATTGGGAACCGGAACCGAACCGGAACCGGGTATTTAATCGGTTCCGGTTCTGGATCCTAAAATTTGGAACCGAGACCCGGAACCGTTAGGAACCGGAACCGACTAAATTAATCGGTTCCGGTTCCAGTGGTAACCGATCCGGAACCGACCCGTTGACACCCCTAGGTTTCCGCCCAGACGGAGTTCTGACGGGAAGGAGACTACTGTGGATTTTTTGGGGGCGCAATTCCCGAGGCGCTGCAACCAAGGTTTTTTATGCTTTTATTTATTTTCTTTATTATCATCTATGGATTTCAATAAAGCTATGAGTAGCTAAATTTCGTATTGGTTAAGGGATGTAATTGGATGTCTCAAACATATTAATCAATCTGGCTGGTCAATTGTTGTTATTCATGAAATCTCTTGTCGTTCATGTTCTACCGTGTTTAATAATTGCATGATTGATGTATTGCAATATGATTGTTTTCTTATTTGTTTAAGTTGTAAACTGAATGAATACGTAAGCATATCTATAGCTAGATTAGGGTTTTGAGATACGAAATCGTCAAAGAACCCAGTCACAAGTAGCACAATATGATTTCGAAAGCGGTGATAGCTTTTAGAAATTATATGTAGAAGCTTGACCTATGTTGAATAGTTTTCTGTTGCATAGATTAGCCTAATTCATAGAACCTAAAGCTCTTGGAGAATTGAACTTGATTGCACGTTGCGTTGAGTTATTCTCTGAGTAGTATTTGTATATTCATCGTTATGGTATGCAATGATGAGAGGCATTGCGGTTGTTAGTTGTTTTGATTTCTTATTTTTCTTATGTATTCTGAACTTGTGAGTCGTCATGTTTCCTTATGGAAATAACATGTACGGTGCACAAGACCAGACACAATATTATTATGGTGATCAATTTGGTTTTAATTCTCAACCCTTTTATAACTCTCAACCACCCATGGAATATTATCAGAATCAATCTTTTGGTTTTGATCAATTTCCAAGGGAACCTTTTGGTTATTCTCAGACATATCAACCTTCGGGTGGGTATGTAAGTGAACAACCACAAGGACGGTGGGACGGTTATACTTCTGATTCGCTTAATTCTAGTTGTATGCAGATTCTAGATGGACTACAGGGTATGCGACGTGTACTAGAACAACTTGAACGTAATAAAGAGAACGTTACACCAACCGAATCTTATTACAGGATACCTGAACCAACTCCTGATCGTATTTATGATCATTCACCCATTCAACGGGAAGTGTTGTGTTCTCGGGATTCTGTTGTGAGTAATGTTGGGAAACGTGTAAACGTAAGAAAACTCTCGAAAAAACTTTATAAGCTGGAAGATGATGGAGCACCAGAAGAAATTGTCGAGGAGATTAGTAGCATCATACATGCAGAACTTCGACGACGTTGTGCTGATCCACACTATGTCAATGACGATTCTGATGATGAAGATGACGAAAGAGTAATTGAGAAAGAAACTGAGTTGAAAGATATCGTTGAGGAACCAATCGAGATTTCCATGGACCATGATGAAGACGTTAAAGCTGAGATTTCAGTTGAGGCAGAAACTGATGAAGAGTGGTTTTTGAAAAGTTTGGTTGAGGATCACGATACACTTGAGGTAAATAGTTCATTAGATTTTTTCCAAAGCAGTGAGGATCCCGTGCTACAAGAAATTGTGGAAGGTTTGTCTAATCCTATACATGATTCTATTCTTATGATCCTCCTCCCCTAGTTGAAGTAGTTTTTCAAAGAGTTGTTTCCTCAACTCTTAAGAATAAACCTCACCTAGGATTGGATATTTGTGCTTCTAATGTTCTTATGGATTATTTTGCTTCAAAGTATACACCATTACACATGTTTGATTCTACCATTGAGCATGTTTACCGGGAGGAACCCGAAGAAGTACCTTTATTTTATGTTCTTTATCCACTTCCAAGTGGAGAAAAGTTCAAGTGTGGGGGTGGCTTTCATAAATTAATAGCTTCACTAGTGCTTATATATGCTAATATCTTTTTGAGGTTGTTACTAGAATTGCAGATTGTCGTTTGGACGGATCCCCAGATTTTCAGATTATTGGTGTACGAGAAATCAATCTTGCAAGTCAGGCTGATGACGTTAAACCAAGCGCTACATGGGAGGCAACCCATTGTTTGTATCTAATTTTGCTGTTTTGTTTTGTTATTTTCGCAGAGAGACGAAGATGATGCTTAATGGGAGTCAACCCATTCGATTTTGCTTTGTGGGAGTCAACCCACCGGATATCTACCGCATTTGAATTCTATTGGACGAGTCAATCTACATTGAGGACAATGTAGAGTTCAAGTGTGGGGGAGGTAAGTCCTTATTTCTCACTCTCTCAAATGGCGAAAAACAGAACTGCCAAGGCGAAAAACAGAACAGCCGAAAAAAAAAAAAAATGGCGTAAAACAGAAC
>JAJJMA010255642.1:0-10998 GCA_023529015.1 Papaver nudicaule | reverse complement strand
AGTCGCATAAAAACTTCGTGAGGCAATAAGTCATTGTCTTCAGGAAGCTTGGCATCAGAGTCTTCGGCGCCAATAGCACCATAGTCGACAGGCTCTACCTGAATATATCGAAAACATTCTCGGGCATGCTGACGACAAGCTTTCTCGATAGCAAAAGAGTCGGTCACGGAAGAACGAAGTAAGATATTTTCAGCAGCCTCGCCACGTTTGATTTGCGGTTGAGCAAGAACAAAGGCATTAACCACGTCTCGCAAGGTCTCTTCACACCGACGACGAATATCACCCTCAAGGGTTATCCTCTCGGCATTCTCCTTCGCTTCATCAGAACGACGACGACGCTCGTTTTCCAACTCTTCAAAAAACCTCCTTGCTTCCTCAGCTCGAAGCTCACGTTCCTCGATCAATTCCCGAGCAAGATCCAGTGTTTTCTTCTCGAAACCAAGCTTCAACTCAAATTCCGTAACCAGCTGGGAAACGGCCTCATCCCTCTCTGATATAGCTTTTGATACCTTTTGCGTCAGGTCAGCCTCGATACCTGGCAAAAGAAAAATGATAACAATGAGCATTAGACGCCTAAGCCAAAAACATAGCAAAGTCAAGAAAAAAATTCCGAGCTTAGTAGCCTAATTTCTTTATTTCATAACCATATATTCAGCAACTTCCTGCGAATTAGAAAACTGCGGTTTCAAAACCTTTTTCCTAACATCTTCCTCAGAGTTATAGCCGAGCTTGGATAGCTCAATGCGATACTCATCCACAAGCTTAGAGAAATGATCTCTAAATTTCTTAGTCTTCACAAGATCCGAGTTAATCTCGTTATACCCCTTCTGCAAACCATCGTTTATATTTGACAGATCCTTATTGACATTCTTCAGAGTTGAAACCTGAACCTTCAAACTACGAATCTCACCCTCTAATTTTTCAATCACAGCTTTCCCAGAGGCCTTAATAGCTTGTTCCCTAAGGGCATTATCACGTTCCTTAGCCAAGCGAGTAATGTCTAATTGGAACTGATGCATATCTTGAGCACTCTTCTGATTCTTGATTTTCTCATAATCTAACAACCGTTGAAGCTCAGACCTCTTCTTCTCTTCCTTAGAAAGAAGGCTCACGACTTCAACCTTCCTTCTCTTAAAATAATCTTGATCATCCCGAGCAGCAGTTCTTTCCCTCACCAGTAGATCAATCTCTTGCTCATAGCCCTTACCTTGCTTAGGTGCCGTAGGTATGCAAGGATGACTCACTCGAGGATGAGAATCGAGAGCCAATTTAGCTTGGCGAAGCCTCTCTTTCTCTTCTTCTAGCTCTCCTTTGTAAAGTATTAGCAGAGAAGTCCCAGAACCAAATAAAGGTCGCAAAAACAACAAGCAAAATAGAATAAAAAACCATACCTGCCAGTCGATACTTCTCTTGAGCAACACGAGTTTTTTCTCCAACTAGCTCTGTCTGCATGCGAAGAAACTCCTTTTCATAATAACTAGCTTCACCAGCACAACCAAAAGAGTACAACATCAAGCCCGAGGTAAGATGCTCGCCCATCTGAAGAATGGGAAGACTTTCCTCATACGAAAAGGGGGGATTTAGGGGGTCGCAATTATATCCGAGGCAGTCGCCATTCAGCATGTCACCAAGTTTTTTACAGAAATCAGGATCGACAGGATAATGCGAGGGATCCGATACGTGGGACTTAAGACAAGAAGAAACCTCCTTTGCGAAGGCACACGGATTATGACCTTCTCGAAGCACTTTCTTAAAGTTCTCGGCAGTATATGGCTGAACGTGATTCCTGGCATAACTAGGAGCAGGGGTAAATTTCGAACTCTTGGGGTGGTTCAAGGCAACTCTCCGGGGAAAATCACTGAATTCCAATGACTCCTTGAGCAGCAGGTCTACAAGAGGGACTGTTTGTTCCGAAGAAAAGCACGAAGGAATTACAGATGCAGCCTTTAAGGAAGAGCTTATGACAGCCACCCTCGGGATGGACGCTTGAACGACAACTGAGGCAACAGGCCTCGAAAGATCGGGACAAACATCGGAAACAGAGACAATGCCCGCAGCATTACAAGAGGCTGAGGCAGTCGTATTCGCCTCCAAAGGAATCTCCACAATAGTACCACTAGCTTCGGCAATCGGATGCTCGGAGGGTTCAGAAAAAAAGTTCATCGCTTTCACATCTTTAGTCCCGCAGGACATTACGTAAGAACTTTCCTTGCTACTTTTTCTCGCAGCCCTTTTTACAACCTTCTTCGTTGGCCCAAAGTAATATATCATACGCGGAGATTTAAGGTGCAACCCTCCAGCACCAGCATCTTTGCCCTACATGCGAAGCAATGTCATCCTCAGGAAACAAACAGAGGCAAGTATTAATACTCCAAATGAAACATTTTGGCCGAGTAATGTTTGTTACCTGATCCTTAGTCCCTTCTTCCACTCGGGCACGCTTCAGGACACTAAAAGCACTCGGGGAAGCCCCCTTTCGTTTCATCGAAACCTTCCGAGACGTTCCTGTCTCTTCGTCAGAAAAGTGAATGGTGAAAAGATGATGAGTCGATAAACAATGAGCAAACTCAAATCTTTCCGAGGAAAGTAGTTCTTCGAATCTTTACATCCATAATGGATGGGGCCAATAAAAAAGCACGGGTTCCGAGCTCCAGTCATCATCCACAGAATAATCAGGAAATCCTGGAGTAAGATTCTCCTTACCCCCCACAGGTCTAAAGCGAACCCCCCAAGGTGCCACATCGTTATCTATAGTAAGGAAATGCTCTAAGTGTTCGAAGAAGCGAGAAGCAGTAAAAAAGTCTTTCGCCACGAAGTCAATTATGGAGTTATCCTCGGATCGAGCCACCCAGTGATTGATCAGCCGAATGAAGCTGCAAGTAAGCTGCATGATACCACGAGGCGAAGGCATAGAACAAAGAATATCCAAAAACAGGGGATTATCAGGACGATAGAATGGCGGAAATAATCCCGAAAGCATTTGATGAGAAGTAACCAGGAGCCTCTCATCGCTACACTTATACTCCTCGACAAGTTCAGGGGTCAGTCGACCACACGGAGATTAAATAGTCTTTATTCCGAAGGGGTCAGTGTTAAAACCTAGCTCTCTCATTTTAGAAGTAAGAGTGTTAATGGTAGAAGGGGAAGCCATGAAAAGGGGAAATTGAAGAAGAAGGGGAAAGACTGGAAGTCTAGCCGGTGCCGGAAGTTGCAGCGGCAGGGAAATTTTACAGTTAAGCAAAAAGAAAGCAAAGTTAGAAAAGAGTTACCTTTTTGAAGCCTCCAAGTGATTATAAGAAGAGGATACCAAAGGATTATGTACGGGGCCTCCAGTTCTAAGCTAAAAAATCAAACCTTTGGGAGAAGGAAAAGGGACCGGAGCAAAGGAAGAGCAGTTCTAGGAAAAGTTAAAAGCGTTTAGGAGGGAGAAAGCGAAGGTTAAATGTGAAGGGAATAGCAACCGGCGCTGCAAGTTAAAGGTTAAAAGTAACTAAAACCTCGGGAACGTGCGGAATGTGTCACGACGACGTCACATCAGGAAAGGAATGGGACACGTGTAACGTGCGAGAAATCAAGGCAAGATTTCATTTCCAAGCACCTTCGGAACTAGAAAAGGAAAGAGGCAAACTGTGGATGCATAAATCTGTCGAAACACGTGTCAACACCAGAAGGAGAAGACAGAATTACGTCGAGGAAGGGCGAGATGTTAATGCATAATTTCGGATGGACACGTGGCGCCATCTCCGGAGGTTACAAATGGAGGCAACGAGAACCGCGAAGGATAAAAGCATATCTCAGAAGGGCAACATCTCATCACGAGACGATGAAATCCAAGGGAGGAGATCGAAGCATCATCAACCTAGGATATTAGACCAAAGAAGACACGTTAAGGAGTAGTCACACCGCATTTAATGTTGTTGACAGCAGGACATAAGTTGTTTGTCGATTGGGGATTGGTCCAGACAGCTATGGAGAGCAGAAACCTCGACCAATGAGGAGCCAACAACGTATGATTACAGCGGGATAGTACGACGGGTTGGGATTGGATGATAAAGGCGGTCACCGATGATGGACGAACCAGCCAAGGAGCAGTAGCAGATTGAAGCAACCAAGGGTAGCAAAGAGCGAGGCCCTTGAGAATTACTATAAATACCCCCCCTCATCAGCAGTTGAAGGGGTCGCAGAATTTGGGAAAAGATAGCTAGGAGTGAGAATACTTGGATGAACATTCTGTAACTGTGTAAAATTCCAAGGGTTAGATCTTACACAGTACACCCAATTATCATACATCAACATACACACAATCACACCTAAACAATCATCTAGCATATAGCATAGGAAATATGTAAGAGAGTAAGGTTAGAGATACTTGACAAGATGATTTACTTGGTTCGCCCTTAGGTAAGGACTACATCCAAGGATTCCACTATTATAAGCATGATTACAACTCTTAATTACCTTGCCAATCTTCTATGTGTTTTCTCACAATAAGAACCCTAATTCCAGCCTTGGGATATAGAGAGCAAGTAGAATACTTTTCCTCTCTCTAGACCAATCCGAAATGTTTCCAACCCCTTTCTTCGTAGGTTATTTCACTATTTATAGACCTTTTACATGGTGGTATACGGCTAATACAAACAAAGCTGGACTGACACTATTTGTCATGACTCGCCGACACACATACATCGGCGAGCTCCTTCCTTACTTTACAAGCATAGACGAGAGAATCTTCTTGGAGATAAGGTTGATGACGCATCCTCCACTGAGTCAACCAGTCAACCTGACAATATATCCGTTCTGACTTCTCTTAAATGCTCACCTAAATATCACCTAACTATCACCTAACAATTGGCGACATGCCTCTACTCGTTGATCCCTTACTCGCCGTAACCATCCACTCGCCGAGCCATACTACTCAATCCAAAGTCATATATCGTCCATCTTGTTACTTGCTAATCCAGTATCTCTCGGCTGTACTTCTTTTATGCAGCCTGATCATCTAGGGTGCCTTTATATTGGATAGGTATTTTCTACCCTTACACATTCTCCATATTCCATTTGGCCTCTATCCATTAACAAATTAAAGTGACTTATAGTGTAATCCAGAGAAAACTTTATTGATTTGATATAATAGAACAACGATTCTACCCCCGAGGACGTAGGCACGAGCTGCTGAACCTCGTTAAATTGTTGTGTTGATTATTGTTTCAGCATTATCTGTTGTAATTAGCTTTGCCGACGATTGTCTACAAAGTAATATCTTGATTGCCGTTTGTAACCAACTTGGATCATAATAACCAACGATAATACGTTCAAACTCACGAACTAATCTCAGGTAGTTAACGAACAAAGGCCACTAACGACTTAAGCAATCGAACCTCTAACAATTTTTACTTGAAGTATGATATGGGAAAATTAGTATCAACAGTTTGGCGCTAGAAACAGGGACTAGTTCCTTGCAGATTTCAAAACAACCAGATTTTAACAAAAGTTGAGTTATTTCCTTTTCTTTATCATCTTTTATATTTGGTTTTAAACTCGGTTTGGAGGACCACCAAAAGATTAATATCCTGTTCTGGTGAAGAATGATCTGAGAGTGAGAAACGAGCTTGGTTGTAAAGGCAACAAGCAGACGATATCCTCCAAATCCATCAAAAAGGATTTCTTATTGAAAAAATTACCAAAATAATTTCTTAACTAATAGTTCAGACCGTAGTTAGGAAAAAGAGATATTACTACCCTCTAGAACTCCCCGGGAAAAATAGTTGGGTAAGGGAAGTTTGCATTCCCAAAAATCACTATACCTTCATCCCCTCTTTTTTGGCATAACAACAGGAAAAGGAGTGGAAAAACTCATGGCTAACGAAGCAAGGCCATTGGTAACCGGAAGCAGACAGCAACCAGCGTTAACACGAAGTAGATTGTGGTCACTAAAGGATCAATGAGATATCAACCTTGATCTAGAGGAGACGGTCAATCGTCCACGAAGTGCACACAGGAGTATGGCGGCAACGTTTGGCGAATCAGCAAGGGATACGAATCCTTTGTACGGAATGCCATTACCTGCAGAGGAAATGGTTGAAGAAGAAGATGCGGAACCAGAACAAATCCATCGCATCCCTGTCCAACAGACAGTGAACTCGGTGTCAGTTCATACCGCAACCACCTCAGAAGAATCGGGTAATGAAGTAGGACCAATCATCAACAACGAAGTCAACAACGGAGCTGAAGGAACGAACGAATCTCCACTAGCAGCGCGGCTGGAAGCTCTGCTCCAAGACCAGAAAGAACAGGACGAGGTTTTATACGCCTTGACACAAGAAAATCAGGCGTTGCGGAACAGAACCGAGGCAAGACAACGGCAATCGCGATCCCGAAGCTACCAACCCAGAGGAGATGATGAGGCCAATTCAGAAGCACCAAGGAGTTATTCTTCGCTAAGGAACAGGGTTCGGGCACCACCACCCGTATGCATACCAGGAGGGTACCAAGGGAGGATCGACTTGCCTCAAAGGGAGATCCACAACATTCCAAGTCATTCTGTCTCACACGGAAGACCATGCCAAACTCAAAGCCACAGAACGCAGTCCCAACCACGAGGAGAGAGAATAACAACGCCACAGATGGGAGAAATGGCCACTCAATTGAAAGCCGTCATGGACCAGTTGGCGGATTTAAAATCTAAACAAGGAGGATACAAATTGGAGGAAGCTAAACAGGAAGCTAGGACGACTCCTCTATCTGTCAGACTCGAACGAAGTAAAATACCACCGAAGTGCCCATTACCAAATTTCGCATGTTATGACGGAACTACCGACCCGGCAGCACACCTGAAATACTATCTTCGGGTTTTGGCCTACTGGGATACCAATGACGTAGTATTGTGCCGGTATTTCCCATCCAGCCTTACCGGCATAGCACTGGTGTGGTTTGATAACTTGACACCGCATTCGATAGACTCCTTCGAAGAGCTATCTGATATCTTCGTGGAGACTTACATGTATAACAAGGTTACTAAGGCAGGGCTAGATAGGCTATTTGCATTAGCCATTGGGCCACGAGAAACACTTCAGGCGTACACGGAGAGATGGCAAAAGATGTGTCAGGCGATAGGAAAGGTTAACCCGGATATTAGCATTAATTGCTACAAGTTCGGGTTGGATAAAACGTCTTCTATCTTCGTGGAATTACATGCTCACACACCGGAGACTGAAGGAGAACTTCGTGTCATTCAGGACAAGTACATCAGATTGGAGGACATTCAAAGGGATAACCCACGCGCACAAGATCGGAGTATCCCACAAAGAGCAAACTCGGTGGAAGTCGTACCAGAAACAGGAAAGCGCTCAGCGGAGAAGGACGTCACCTCTGGATACGAAAAGAAACCCAGGTATAAGGATGCAAAGCCAGGAGACAGAGGAAGGAGGGACTATGCGGATATGGTCTATTCCAACTTAACCTTGCCACTCTCGGAGATTCTGAAGAAAGAAGGAGGACGACAAGATTTCACGTATCCATCCACCCGAGGTAAGCAAAGAGACGAAACCAAAAGCCACAAGGATTACTGTGAATACCATCAGACCCGAGGGCACGATACCGACACATGCAAACACCTGAAAAACACGATCCAGAAGTATATCAATCAAGGAGACTTCGAACAATATGTCTTGTTACCCGGGCAGGCGGCCCCGGCAACGAACATAGCAGCGCAGGAAAAAACGGTACGGTTACCCGAAGGTTACAAGTCACTCAACATGATCACTTTCCAGCAGGAAAGTAAGCCCTCGTTACCAGGAGACATATGCAACAACTTAAGAACAAGAAGGCGAACCATGGAGCACGAAGTATTCAAGTTAAACGGAAGGCTAACCGACGAATGAGAGGAATGGATGGCGACTCCGCTCACCTTTTCTACCAAGGACATCAACCAAGACGTCGAAATGCATAACGATCCTCTGGTGGTTACTTTACCAATCCACGGATGGAACGTTTCTAAAATATTAATAGATGGAGGAAGTTCTCTTAACGTGCTTTTCTATGAACCTTATCTTCGGATGGGGTTGAAGGACGGGCAAATGGACGCATTTACGTGTACGATTTATGGATTCAACGGATCCACATCCAAACCAAGGGGAGAAATAGTTCTGTAGGTAGACGCAGGACCGATGAAGACCATGGCAAGATTCAGCGTTGTCGATTCACCCTCACCATATAACGCCATTATGGGGAGACTCTGGGTCCATCGTCTGAGAGGAACCGCTTCAACGTATCACCAGCACCTAAGATTTCCCACTCCCTATGGAGAAATGGAGATCAAAGGAGACCAGCAGGATGCACGAAGGTGTGATGCTTCCGAAGCGCAATATCACAACGAAGTTCAAGAAGCACGTAAGAAGGATAAAGGGAAGCGAAAGGAAGAGGAAAAGGAAAAGCGGTACGAGGAATACAACGAGCAAATTAAGGCGGCGAAGGCGGCATCATTACTCCCATCTGTAAATGATGGCATCAACATCAGCTGGGGACAAATAACAATTACAGAACATCACTCCCATAGGAGCCCCGAAGCAACTATTCTCGTCCGTCGAGCCAACGAAGAAAATCAACATTGGAACTGAAGAACAACCACGAGAGGTACGCATGGGAACGCTGTTGGAGGAATCTATGGAAGTGAAACTGAAGGAACTACTGAAGGAGTACTTGTACGTATTTGCGTGGACAATGAAGGATATGTCAGGGATAGATCCGTCGGTAGTATCCCATCACCTTCAGATAAATCCGGAAACACCACCGTTCAAGCAGAGGATAAGGAAGGTAGCCCCCATATATCACGAAGCAGTGGAAAAGGAGCTCCAAAAGCTGATGGACGCTGGATTCATCAGAGAAGTAATGTATCCAACCTGGGTATCAAACATGGTGATAGTACCGAAGAAGAATGGAAGCGTAAGAATCTGCATCGACTTCAGCAATCTTAATAAAGCCTGCCCAAGGGACAGTTATCCCTTACCAAGCATTGACCAACTGGTCGATACAACCTCAGGTCACGAATTACTATCTTTTATGGATGGCTACTCGGGATATAGTCAAATAGCCCTGGCCGAAGAAGATCAAGAACATATTGCCTTCTTTACTCCGAGAGGGTTATATTGTTATACAAGAATGCCCTTCGGACTGAGAAACGCAGGAGCCACATATCAGAGACTGGTGGACAAAATATTCAAACAATGGATTGGAAAAAACTTGGAGGTATACGTTGACGATATGCTCGTCAAAAGTCTGAAGTCGAAAGATCATTTGGCGGATCTCAAAGAAATATTCGAAGCCATGCAAAGTTGCAAAATGAAGGTAAATCCGGAGAAATGTACTTCGGGGTGACCTCCGGAAAATTCTTAGGGTACTTAGTCACCAAAAAGGGAATCGAGGTGGATCCGGAGAAAGTCAGAGCCGTGGTGGACATGCTATCACCGAAGAACCTGAAGGACGTTCAAAGATTGAGCGGAAGACTGGCGGCACTGGGAAGATTCATAGCCCGATCATCAGACAAATGCAAGGATTTCTTCTCCACATTAAGGAAGGATTGCAGGTTCGCGTGGACGGAAGATTGCCAGCAGGCCTTCGAAAAAGTCAAAGAGCACCTAGCCACCCTTCCGACGCTACAAAAACCAGACAAAGACGAAGTATTAACTCTATATTTGGCGGCCACCAGCAGCGCAATCAATGCGGTCCTAGTCAGGACAAACAAGAAGGAGGAAATACCTATTTACTACATCAGCAAGACTTTGTACCCCGCAGAAAAAATTACACAAAGATGGAGCAGATCATCCTGGCCCTCGTATTCGCAACCCAAAAACTGCAGACCTACTTCAACGCACATACAGTGAGAGTCCTCACGAAGGCGCCAATCGTCCAGGTCCTCCAAAATTCAGAAAGGGTGGGATGCATAGCTAAATGGAATGCGCAGATAACGCAGTTCAAAATTACATTCGAACCTCGGACGGCGGAAAAATCACAGGTGTTGGCAGATTTCTTGGCGGACCTACCTCTTAAAGACGAAGAAGAAATTGACGATATACCAGGAGTCGAAGAAGACAAAGAAGATCCCGACGACTTGCTGGAGCCAGTCAAGTCCCGAAGATGGGAAGTGTTTGTGGATGGGTCTTCCAACAAAGAAGGCGCAGGAATAGGAATCGTGATAACCACCACTACAGGAGATAAGATCCTTCATGCATTCAGATTGGAATTTGAAGAGTACACAAACAACATTGTGGAATACAAAGCAGTAATCCACGCGTTGCGATTAATAATCGAGTTGGGCATCACGGACGTCAGAATCACCAGTGACTCACAACTTGTCATTAGGCAGATTGAACTTAAATACCAAATGTTGGATTTATGCCTCGCTGCCTACTTGAAGTTGGCACAAGAACTTACGGCGAAGATTGAAAAGATAACATACAGGCACGTAACAAGGAAGGATAATAGACATGCCGACGCGTTGGCATATATATCATCTATGCTACGGAATCCCAAGGTTACGTCCATTAAGGTGGGAAGAGTGTATGACCATCGGTGAATACGGAAGCTGCGGGAGAATAAGTTATGGACGTGGAAGGAGTATCCAGCCCACCACACACAGAAGGCAACGAAGTAGAAGACGATTGGAGAATACCACTTCACCAATACTTAAGCAACGAAGTATTGCCCGAAGATCCTAAGTACGCAAAGAAGATCATCTCAAGAGCGGCAAGGTATCACCTTCGAGAAGGAATCCTCTACAAGTCTACGTTCCTGGGGCCATTACTCAGATGCATCACGAAGGAGGAGGGGATGCACATCTTAAAAGACATACATTATGGAGACGCAGGAAATCACAGCGGTATGAGATCCGTGGCACAAAAGGCTCGGCTACAAGGATACTATTGGCCAAGAATGAACAGAGACGCACTGGAAATGGCAAGACGATGTTTTGCCTGTCAGCAATTTGTAAGAAAATTCAAAGCA
>JAJJMA010255629.1:0-12044 GCA_023529015.1 Papaver nudicaule | reverse complement strand
CACAATCAAGGAGTATGAAGAAAAGGCAAGTGAGATGTTGACATATTAGGATCGTATCCCCGAAGTTAAAAGGTACTTGGAGGAGGAATGGTTTGACCCTCACAAGCATCGGTTCGTCGCGGCTTTCACCAATCAACACAAGCACTATAAGAACCAAGCTACAAGTTCCGTGGAGTCCTCTCACGCCCGGTTCAAAAAGAATCTTTTAAATGGAGATGGTGGATTTGTTAAGATCTACAATGCCATGAAAAGGTATTTCAAAGGTGATCTAGATAGGATTAAGGGAGAATTTGAATGGAATCGAATGAATAAGCACACCAAATACCTTAACGAACCTTGTCTTGATGGAATCACCCATTTTGTGTCTCATTGGGCTATCGAGCAATTCATGAAGGAAAAAGAGAAAGCTACAAAGGGTGAATACGACCCCAATATGTTTATTTGTCCCAACATGTCATCCATGGGACTCCCATGTTGCCACAGAATAGCGACTTACGAAGACGGTGTGATCCCACTTGGCGAGATCGATCCATTTTGAAGGCAACTCTCATTCCAAGAACAAGTCCTCGATGACGATTTCGGGGGAGAGTTTGATGAGACATATGAACATGAAGCAATGATGGCTTACATAGATGACTCTTACATAGATGACTTACATATTATTTATTACCACCATCACGACTTACTTATATCAAGTCACCATTGCTACCGTGAAGATTCACAAAAAACTTCCTACATTGCCTATAATGAGTTTCATATTTGAACCCTTTTTTGTGCAAACGACGCCATTTCGTTAGAGCCCTCTTGACAATGTCTTCATCGGTTTCACCCTCAAAACGGCAACATCGGTTGATGAATGCCACTAGTTTCATGAATTCACGAACCCGTCTTTGAATTTTAGACCATCGCAGCATCAGCACAACCTTTTTGCGTGTCATCGGATTTTTGGTTTCTGTCCAAAAATCATGTGTAATGTCCCACTAGATTTCTGGAGGCAAGCCCCACTCCAAGTTTCCCTTGAAAGCTTGAAATTGCTCTTTCGTCGGATAGTGAAGATATAGTTTGCGCAAAGACAAGCATCTTCCTTCTGTGTAAACTTTGAACCAGCAATAGTTCGGTGAGCCATTTTCAGGTTACAAAAGTTAGAGTAAAGAGATAGAGGTTATTGAGCAACAAAAGAAAAGAGTTTGTTTTTGGAATGTGAGGATTTTCTGAATTAATGGTTGGGTTTTATAGGAAAACAATGCCCAACGGCTCTAAGCTTTTAAAAAAAGAGTCGTTGAGCCTCTCAACGGCTCTTTACAATTACTTTAATACATTAGTATACAATATTTTGAAATTTGAATTTCTACTTACGGCCGATAGCGATAAAAGCTACACAGACGTAAGTTAGTTACGGCTGGTTCCAGAAGTAGTTACGGCTGGTAACTTCGCGACAAAAGGTTCACTGAACTTTACCGGACTTACGGCTAGTACCAGTATAGGGATTAGCAGCTGTAAGTACTCCTGTGACTCAAACTTTCTCCCTGATCTTCCTTCCCCAGACTTACGGCCACTAACTGGCATCGAAACTTTGCCGTAACTTACTTACGGCTGGTCAAATAAAATCGTTTCCAACCGTAAGTTCTATGCAAACTCAAATACTTGTGCAAAAAACCATTAAAACACCTATCAAACATGAATAATTAAACACCAAGTCATAACATAACAAAACCAAACATACATCCATAAACTAAAGATCAAATATCCATAAACTAAAGCATTCCTAATATCCAAACAAGCTAAAATAAATTCCAGATTCATAACATAAGTTTTTCACTCATAAAAACATAAGTTTTTCACTCATAAGCAACTTGTTTGCCTTTTCCAGCACGGCCTTTTGCTCCAGCTCTACCCCCACGAGTGCTAGGACCATCACCAGGAGCACGACTACCTCTTGGTTCACCAATGCGAGGACCACCACCTCGAGTTCGACATTGTTGAATAGCCTCTTCATCAACATATTCTTCTTCAGTTGCTTCATCCGATAATTGAGGAGGCTGGCGAGAAAATGAGGATTCACGCGACCTTTTGGTACCTCTCTCGAAGACTTCAAAAAGCACATCTCCTTGGGGTGTAAGGTCATGGATTCCTTCGATTTGGTTCTTAAGAACTACCTGTTTACTTACACTCATTGTTTTGCCACTAGAGATGTGGGCACACATGCTCTTTACTAACATTTCCACTCGTTTTTGCTGCAAATAACATAAGTAGGATTAGTTTAAGACGAATGAAAGCTACAATGAAATAACTATGATGAATTTATAGTGTGCTTACCCCAATTTTGGTCATTTTACCCAACAACTCCAAAGATTTATTCCCCTTCCCTAAAGCGGCCTTCTTGAGTTTGGCTTTCTCTTGTTCGATCCATCGGATTACTTCCGGATCGTGGTTGATCACATAAGGATGACCCCAAGAGTGGAACCATGGCAAATAATCCGGGGTGGCTTCTTTTGTGCCCAATTCAGGAATCAACTCGCCTCTAGGGATTTTGTATTGTGGTTGATGACGATTGTTCCATACAGTCGTTGATGTAGTTGGAGAATATACCATTTTGATGTAGTTGTTGTCAATTTTAGTACCATCCTCTATCTTTTGCAATTTGAAGTTCTCATGATGAACAACAGTCTGAACAAAACCAATTTGACGGAGACAACGCCTAGGATTAGTCATCACAAACCCATGAGGATGATAGATAGGCCCGTTGTAGTCAGCAAGTGGTGAAAGCTCACGATTGTCTTCCCCCGTCTTCGGGTCTATACGCATATAAGGATCAAACACCACTTGGGATGCTTCTAAGGCGTCTAATTGTTCCCTCAACCACTCTATCTTCTGATGCTTCTTTCTCAGTTGGTTTTGTTCGAAGGGATACTTCATACCTGTGGGGCGATCGTCCTTAGGATCATCATCCTCATCATCCTCATCGTCCTCACTAACCACATCAACCTCAGGAATCTTGTCCATGTTCCAATGTCGGTTCTTTAGTGGTCGTATCTTAAGTGTTGGAAAATGGTCATAAAACCATGACTGAAATTGAAAAGAGAACGTTGGGTTACAAATCAAATGAAAATGAACATAACATATTACGATAAAATGAAGATGGGAACTCAAAAATTACCTGTAAATACAAATATTACCAGCAATGTTGCTAGCACCAGCCCTCGAGGCCTTTCTAAGACTGTCTAAAAGGAAGGCAAGGGTTGTCGAACCCCACGAATAGTCGTGGGTGCCCTCAATGGTCCTCAACAACTGAAGATAGCCAATATTCACCCGGTTTCCACTCTGGTCGGGGAAGAAAATAGTACCAAGTTGGTACAACAAGAAAGCTATGGCCACCTGAGTAGCCCTAGCATCAGAAAGTTCCATATTGAGTGTACCCCCGAACTCAGCCCTCAACCTATCGAACTTTACCTTTCGAACCAAGTATTTTCTTCCGCTTGTTCTTAGGTCTTCCTCAGTCTGTCCTGAAGCAATATTGAATTCCTCCTCACATTTGGCTTGGTTCCACCCAAGAGTTTCGAAACATAGTTCATACAGTTTTGGCCAACCCATCCTTTCACTGTACCCTTCGTGAACCGCCTTTCCTTCAATTTCGAGGCGGGCAATGGACCACATATCGTCCAAGATGAGAGTCATCTCGCCGAAGCCAAAATGAAAGGTGTCGGTTTTAGGATAGTATCTCTCTCTCAAAGCAACAGTCACAACACTGTCATGGACAACCTGAGACTTCTGAATGCCAGGCCACAATGCTGAAGCCTGAACCAGTTTCTTAACCTTTGGTGATTCTTCATTAATGGACCAAATCGCACCCTTTTGGTGCTTTAAAAGCAAAACTGCACCTTTATGATCCTAAATACAAAATGTTTCCATTTTAGATTTTGAAAGTACTAGTAGTAAAACAATTATAAGTGGGATAAGTATTGATTCATACCTGTTGCTCACAAACTTTTGCAGCCCACGAATGCTCATAACCAATTAACACACTTGGATCCTCTGCCTCACCCCAACGTCTGCCGTCGTCCTTTGCTGGTAAAATCCGTCTTTTGGAATATTTTGGTGTCTAGGTCCAGCTTTCTTAGGTTTCTTCCTCACTTTTTCTTGTGGTGGCTGTTGATACGAGCTTGCTTGTGCTGGCTGTTCAGACGAGCTTGCTTGTGCTGGCTGTTCAGACGAGCTTGCTTGTGTCAATAACAGATTTGGCTGTGGTTCCTCAGAAACTACAACAACATCAGTTGGAGCAACATCCTCCAAAATATGTTCACCGCTCCCACTACCTCCCTCACCTACAAGGACTACCCTTGCACCTCTATTGCCGGCGTGCAAATTAACACCCCCACGAGCCGGAGGGGAAGTGACAGGGGTTAGGTCATTAGCTCCTTTTTCTTCCGCCTGTGGTAAACATGAGGTGAACAAGGACTGTTTGGAACAATAGAACCAACGAAAGCAATTACTTACGGCGACAAAGGATGAAAGCAGGCAAACGTAACTAACCTACGGCTACTAATGTGGATATCGTAAGAAGACGTAAGTAACTTACATCTGTAAGTTATAATACATTAGTAGCCGTAACTAGTTGTCATTCGGTATCCAAAAGTTACAGGAGTACCTACGTTTGCTAAGGCAAAAACTGTTGGCGACGTAACTATACTTACGGCTAGTAACCCTGCGATACAACTCAGGTTTCACTAAAGGAACTTACGGCTACTACCGTGCTAACATATGTAGCCGTAACTAACACTGTAACCGCAATTTTGCCCTGGTTTCAGTTTAAAAAAATAAATCTAAGCAATAAAAACTGAAATTGGAGAGATGGATATTCAGTTCTTACCTCTGGGAGACCATTTCTGGGTTGCATTGAATTTGTTGTGGCGGTTGTAGTGAATGTGGTAATAGTTCCGGTGGGTTTTGGGAGAAAACTGCTCTTGGTCGAGTGGGTGTTCTTCCCCCTCCTTTGGTTTTGATTTCTTCGTCATGCTTTTATAGAATTTAATCGTCGATGAAATTATTACTCGCCAATTAAGCGAGACGAGGAAATAGAAGAGAAGAAGAAAAAGAAAGGGGAAAGAGAGGAGACGAAGAAGAAGAAGAAGAAGAAGAAGAAGAAGAAAAAGAAGATAAGAAAAGAGAGGTTTTGAAGCCCCTATTTCCTTTTAAGGGTTAATATGCATGTGTGTTCCGCACATGTGGCCAATTGGGGTGCAAATAGAGAGCATGTGTTATTTCTGCGGGTGTAAATAGTAAATACAACATAACTACCGATTTCTTTCAAAATATAGATGATATAACTACTAATATTCAACCATTAAAACACATAATTGGTCCACCTTCATAGATGTTTAAGTTTACAAATAACATAAACGAAGAACCTACTCAACACATAATCAAAATCAACTAACATTTCCAGTTCCAAACCACGTTCGGCTGCGGATTAGTTCAAAGCTCGGTCCGCCATTCGCCTCGACAAGTGGACGAAGACGTTCTACTGCAACACAAATTCTATTGCGACAAGGAACGTCGTCCACCTCACCAACTCTCTTGCGTCGAAGATTACAAACTGGTCGCGCATTAAAGTCACAGGTGCAAGGAATATAGATGGGACCAGGATCAGGGTCATCACCCAATAGTGGTAGAATACTATGAATTGGTGATCTTATGGCAGGAAGATACTCCCTTTCTGCACCTTCTTGTGGAAGTTCCTCAATAACTTGGCTAGTTACATTTGGTTCAATCACAACACTGGATTCAGGAATGTCTTGTTGCCTTGATTCAGTGGGTGCAATCAAGGGACTCGTTTCTGGTTCTCTGATGCACAAAATATGGTAGACAAACGTGAGAAAATTGTTTTCAGTTCCACTTACGGCTACATGATCAAAGCACAAACCAGCTGTAAGTTCACCTACAGCTAGTGACTTAAACATGACAAAAGACGTAACTTACTTACGTCGCCTATAATTAAGTTACGACTGCTAACTTAGCGACACAAGTTTTTTTTATGTACAACGGACTTACGGCTAGTAACTAAAGTATCGAAAGAAGCCGTAACTAACTTACGGCTACTAAACTGAACTTACGGCTTGGATCTGAAGCTTTAATGGCTTACCTAAAATAATACTTACGGCTAGTTGTTCTTCAGATGCGAGCCGTAAGTATCTCTGGTACTCGTTTTTTGATTTTCATGTAGTGAATCTTACCTAGTTTTAGCACCAAATGAATACCAAAGAGTGGGTTTAGATGCTTACCTTTGATTCTCCATTGTTGCATCAGTGTTGGTTACATCCATGAATAAAGTGTTGGTTACTCGAAAATGAGAAATAGGGAAAGGAAATCGTGAAATGAAGAGAAGGAGGAGAGAAGAAAATTTTGATGTTTTGATTGTTAGGTTTTGATTTTTTTGTGTGGGATATTAAGTATTTATGTTTGTAATTAGGGTGAGGGTAAATTTGGGTAAGAATTAGTATAAATTAGTATAAGGATAACTTAGTCATTTCACGAATTTTTGACACCCCTTATAATGATGGGCTGGACATTTGAAGTAAAAGTACATGGACTTCACTTTTTTGAAGCCCCAGAATCACGACAGGAAGGAAATCCATTATTTATTCTAGTCGGTCAAGGCTCTTAGAATATAGAATTAAGTTAGGAAAATAGTCTAATAACGATCGTAGAAAAATATACTAGATCACCGGTCATTGCAAGTCAAACTGGATCTTAATGCACGGCAGTTGTTTACGGAAGAGTAAGTACAGTCCGGTCAGAGGACATTAAAATCTTGGAAGGATCAGTACCAGAGTTTGCATTTGGGACTGGGGAAGGCTAATTTGCAAGCGAGGGCTAATATGAATAAAGCTGCTAAGGCAGAGAGAGATCTTCTTTTCGGAGGTGGAGAGAAGTCTACAATTCTCCGGCGCAATGTACAAACCAATGCTGGATTGATTAATGCTTCGGAAATCATCACTGACCGCCTCAGGCGTGCTCACCAACTCATGTGTCAGGAGGTTGAAAGAAGTGAAAATACACTGGCAACTTTCGTTGGATCAACACGAGTTTTGAAGAAGGCAGAAAGGGAATACAAGGGTCATCGCTCGCTACTAATGCGGACCAAAAACCTGTTATCCAAAATAGGTGCTCCTAATACTGTAATATTGCTAGTCGGCTTCCTGTTATTCTTTTGTGCTGTTTTTTATGTAGTACTAGTATTTTACCCGTGCCATAATGGCACGGACATGGTGGTAACCAATTTAATTTGGTATATTTCCAACACCATACATCGAACGAACCATCAACGATGGTTTGATAATTCGGCCATCAACGCAGCAGTGATGCTGGTGGTGGTAGGATGCTAATTAACATCAGCAACAACACATGTCACACTCAGCAACAATTCCCATTTTATCTGTAAAATTGGCAACTCAACAACTCATTCGAGAAGGTGGAAGACGATACATCAACAAAAAGCTTCAACCTTCAAAGAAAAAAAAATGCTAATTTAACAATTTCCAGTACAATCGGATACTAATTTAACAATTTCCATTTATACTTGCACTGTACACACTAAGCAGAAAAATAATGAAGATAATTTAACAGTACAATGGGATGTTAATTTAACAATTTCCATTCATACTTACACTGTACACACTAAGCAGAAAAATGAATGAAGATATTTAAGACAATTTATATAATTACAGAGACCTTGAGTTTGGGAACGGCCCTTATCCACGGGAAGATGAGATTATCCAAATAAAGAACAAAAAAATCATTTGATTTTGCAAAAAAAAAAAGGACAGCAGAACTGTTGTTAACACAACTGCAATTTGAACTTCCGATTAAAAGACTGCACAACTGTTGTTAACAGAACTACCACCCCTTTAGTTGTTCTCGTGTTTCGAACCATTACACAAACTAATGCTAGAAACATCTCAATTCATATGCCCATACACAATAAGCTGGAATGCAAAGTCTACGGAGACATCTCTAGCATCAGTCAACGAAAAGTGTCCGGTCAGGAAAGCTGCAAAAAAAGTATCAGAATGAGGCGACCCGTTACATTACATTCCATACTGTTGGGGAATATGCAATAAACCAAATGTTAACTTGCTCCTCCGCCATCACTTTTACCTGCCAAAGAGAGTAATCTCTTGACTTCTAACAAACACTAAAACCTTAATTAAGGCCACAGAGTCAAGAATGGTAGAATACTTATAAATGTTAGCTGGATTTCAAAAAACAGAAACATGAAGTACTAAAGGATTCCTTATAGTTTCACCGATACAAATAGAAGCAGTATGCACCGCATGTATCAGACTACTGAAAACTTGGGTAAGGGGAGTCTTGGGATGTAGGAACAGAAACACAGATGCTAGTAGGTAAATGTGAGCTCAAGCAAATGCCTTCATCAAACAACAGACAACTAAATCAATATTCATTATATCTTTTAAATTAGTCTAACATACAAATGCGGATTACAGTTGAATGGAAAGGGCTGCCTACAGCGCTTTCATTAAGCCGATCAGGGGTCTCGTAAGTTAACATCCCTATCCTGTAAAAGCACTAACTGTTTTATAGATATTTAAGTACGCCGCTCTGCGTTTGTGACTGTAGGGATGAACATACCCATCTACCACTGCATGAAATTTTTTCAAACTCACATTGAATGTAAACTATATTCACTAAGAAAATTGTCTGGATATAACCCACCATTTCAAAATTAAATGAACTCCTGGAAACCCTTGAAACTTACACCCAAAGCAACTGAATTAATCATGCACAGAGTTATAGGCTAAGTTGAACAATTTCCTAACACCGAAGGAAATGTAGCAAATTCCAATCTAACCAAATATGTTAAGCTCTTAAAGATTACTAAAACTGCCAGGAACTGCTCCACTGAACTTGTTCAATCAGAACCATAAACTGATGAAATGTAGTTTAGAATTTCGAGATAAATTAGAAATCTATCCATAATCTCATACCAATACTCATGGATAAACAATATAAATCAAGAATAGTGGAAGTAACTACCGAGAACTTACGTTTTATCAGGCCCCTTGACTGCTGCGACTCAATATGCAGCTAATGTTTCCTAAATTTAAAGCTAGACTTTAAGTAATAGAATCTACAGTGTGTATGTCAACTGATTGTCTCCCTCTTTAGCAGTGTTTTTGCAAGTCAATGGTAAGGAAAACAATTGTAAAAATGAAATGGATGAATCGTTCTTGCTCATATCAAAATCATGAGCACATACATCAATTACTAACCAAATATAAGCTATTTTTAACACAAAATTGAGTACAAACTACAAAGGTGCAAGTCTATTAGGAACTTGTCAATCAGGAATTTGTTCAAACAGTTAGACCCCAATACAAATTCAATAGAAATTTGTGCAAGTCTATTCACATTCAATATCACCAACTTTATCAGATATTCCCAACGAACTCACAACGAACTCAATTAGACCTTAACTACAGCTCTACAGATATGAACTAAAGCTCTAATATGTGTGCAAGATTCTGAAATGTTACCTATCTAACTATATGTATACATAATGAAGCAGAAGACCAATTTCAATTGTGTGTTTCCTCCTACTTATCTTCCTTATCCATGATGAAATACAACAAAAATAGCTAAAGTAATTAGTAAAGGAAATTGGGAGTAAATACATCATATACCTATGTGTCTAGTGCGATTCTTCTCATCTTTAAATCAAAATTTAAAACTTCACGCAGGTATAAAGTTAATCAAACCCTAGAAAATCTTTCCTAAATTAAATTGAGGTTTGAACACAAATCGATGTGATATTGCCATATAAACACAAATCAAGTAAAACCCCTAAGATTTACATACCTAATCTTCCGCACCACCGGTCAAATCATGATCGTCATTATTAATTGCTTGAAACCTAGCTCAAATTGCAGTTCTAGGGTTGCTGATGGAGATGTCTCTGGTTTGAGAAAGAGAGTTGGGGGAGAAGATGAATTCTAGGGTTTCAATTCAACAGGTAAAGGTGGTTATGCATGATTCAGGTTCTAATTTTGGTGATTCTCTGAATCAAGAACGAAGAGGTGCTGAAATTCGCAGAGAAAACTGAGAGAGGAAAAGAAGTTGTCGAAGTTACAAAGTCGACAAAAAATGGTTTGTCTACAATAGCCCTCGTATTTTATGACATTTACATCAAATTAGACATAGAAAATAAAAATCCGGAGGGGCATTCCAGTCCAACGAAAAAGACTAACTTTTTTAATGGCGCTGATGCCCCTATTCTTTTAATGATTGAACAGAAAATGTCTAAAAGGAGGGACGAAATTAAGAAAAGGAAGAGGGCATTTCGGGTCTTTTTCGCGCGAAAATTCTCCACCCAAAACACCACTGTGCTTTATATTATAGACTTTATATTATAGATCAAAGCGGATCGGATTGCTCAAGCTGCAAAAAAGGGTTTATTGGAGTGCATATTGATTACAATGGTTTGTGGAGGTGCCTCCAATAGAAATTCACGAGAATTATATTTTTTTTGCCCGCTTGTCTTAGTTTTAGCACATTGAAAAGCAAAAAAAGCAGAAAAAAAAAAGTCAACTTCTTTTCTTCCTCTGCCGCAAAAAAGACCTTATCTCTAGTTTGTCGTCTTCCTTTCAAGACTTCTCAAAGTGAGCTTATCAACTTTCTCATGCGTGTTTCGTTTGTAGTGTTTTGGTACTTCCTAAAACAACCAAATCATGCTTGCATTTGTTGAGCGAAAATTCTATATGGACCGTCTAAAAACAACCTAAAAACCGCTTGCTAACGTGGCAGATAAAATAAAATTAAACGTGTTTTTTTTTAGCCGAAACAATTCTTGTACATCTCGCCTCTTTCACCTTCTCTTTCTTCTTTACTCAGATTTGTTCTTCCTCGAGATTAAAGAAGACCAAGAGGTACTGAGCTCTTGAAACCTAGAGCCCAAACGAAAAAAGGTTTGCATTGGTGTACGTACTCGATCTTTTCTTTCATCGACCATGGAGTATGTTTTTTATTGAGTACTTGGGTCACCTTTCTCAATGGTTATTTCTTCTATATTTTATTACTAGGGTTTAAGAATTGTCCGACGACATTGACACATTGTACCCTTAACAAAGTGTAAATCTCTTTCTTTTAATTTGTAAAAATTCTCCAACAATATTGTACTCAATAACAAAGTGTAATAAAGTGTTTTCAGATATGTAAAATGAAATGAGTTTATCAACGTCAATCACATCACGGAGATAAAATCCAATGTTCGCGGCGGTTATTTATTTTCGTATCACATTAATGTGGACATTAGATATGATTTAAGAAATGAAGGAATTACATAACCTTAATTCGTTATAAAACCTTAAAGATGATTGAAAATTTTAAATTCAATAACACGCCAACATAATAAAAAATTTAGATAAGAAAAACCATAAGATGCTTCATGTTTTATTCCTCGTAGTACTCATATAAGTGTTCTTCGCCATTGATTAGTTGCATTCTTTATCAGATGGAGAATAGATGTAATTAATCTCTCCGATGAATTCTTTCTCGATATCTGGCACATTGTTGTGTGTTCGTTCCTCTCATGCGTTGGTGACTGCAATCCCGGCTTATCACGTTCCATTTCCTATGCATCCTTTCGGTTGATCCTCAAACACATTCTCTGATTTTTCTCCATAAACTTCAAAAGTTCCACGTACATATGATAAAGCCCTCCAGTGTCCACCTTTTCGGTATTGTGATTTTTTTCTTTTCTACATAGTTGTCGCAAACGCTCAGGCATTCATCATCCTCTTCCTTGATTAGTTTTGAAATTATTTTGTTATCTTTTGACGCTGACTTTCCCAGGGGATGTACGGGACTGAATTCCCTGAGAAGAACCATCCTTTCCGCATCATCTCGGTAGATGGCTCCCACGTGCGCTAAATTTTCGGACCTCGTTTCATTAACCGGGCATTCTGCATATCGCACTATAATCGCTTTTTCATGATGTTAAGCCAATTTATTTCCCCTTTGTAAAGTTT
>JAJJMA010255622.1:6000-24484 GCA_023529015.1 Papaver nudicaule | reverse complement strand
TGCTCCGCGAGGATCGCCGACACGCCGAGGAACGCCGGGTATTCGGCGGTGATCAGGTAGGTCGGGATGTTCTCGAGATAGTGCGTGAAGCGGCCCTTCGCCTCGAAGCGCGCGCGGAACGACGAGCGCGTGAACAGTTCGCCGAGCTTCAGCGCGACGCCGCCGCCGATGTACACGCCGCCGAGCGCGCCGAGCGTCAGCGCGACGCTGCCGGCGAACGCGCCGAGAATCCCGCAGAAGCATTCGACCGTCTCGAGCGCGAGCGCGTCGCCCGCATGCGCGCGCTCGACGATCTCCACCGTGTCGACGGTCGCGGCCACGCGCTTCTTGTCGCGCGCGGCGAGCGCGCGATAGATGATCTCCATGCCGGGGCCCGCGCACACGCGCTCGAACGACACGTGCGGAAACTTCTTGCGCGCGTACTGCAGCACCAGGTCCTCGCGCTCGTCCTGCGGCGCGAACGACGCGTGGCCGCCCTCGCTGCCGAGCGCGATCCAGCGGTCGTCGGCCGGAATCAGCCCCGACACGCCGAGCCCGGTGCCGGGCCCGAGCAGCCCGATCACGCTGTTCTGGCGGCGCGCGCCACCGCCGACCTGCACGCGCTGCGCGTCGGTCAGGCCCGGCAGCGCCATCGCGAGCGCGGTGAAGTCGTTGACGACGAGCAGCGTGTCGAAGCCGAGCGCACGGCGCGTCGCTTCGATCGAGAAGCTCCAGTCGTGGTTGGTCATCGTGACCTGGTCGCCGTCGACCGGATTGGCGATCGCGATCGCCGCGTGGTTCACGCGGCTGATCTTCACGTCCTTCAGGTACTTGCGGATCGCGTCGGTGATCGTCGGATAATCGGCGCCGGGATACACGCGGATCTGCGTGATCTCGCCCGGGCCGGTTTCCAGCGCGAAGCGCGCGTTGGTGCCGCCGACGTCCGCGAGCAGGCGCGGGCCGTCGGCATGCTGGCCCGCGACGGCCGCCTTACTTTGCGCACCAGTAGACATCGAGCTGGGTCCCCTTGTCGTTGGCCAGTTGGGAAATCGCGTTCTTCTGCAGCGACGCGGCCGCGGCGTCGAGCACCTCACGCTTGGCGGGGCCCGCGATCAGCAGGAACAGCCGGTCGACGCGCTTCAGCGCATCGAGCGAGAAGCTCACGCGCGCATGCGGCGCGGTACCCGGATGCACGGCGACGAAACGCTCGGGCGTCGAGATCGCGTGGTCCCATTCGGGCGCGTCGGCGAAGATCGACGCGGTGTGGCCGTCCTCGCCCATGCCGAGCACCGCGACGGTGGGCACGCGGTAGTCGGCGTTCGCGTTCAGCGCGGCGACGTGCGCGTCGAGCGCGCTGCGCGTGTCGACGAGCGGCAGGAAGCGGGCAGGGGCCGCCGCGTGCTGCAGCAGCGTGTCGCGCACGAGGTGCGCGTTGCTGGCCGCGTCGTCCTCCGGCACCCAGCGGTCGTCGACCAGCGTCACGTCGACGCCGGCCCAGTCGAGCGCCGCATGCGACAGCGTTTGCAGGAACGGGCGCGGGCTCGTGCCGCCGGACACCGCGAGCGTCGGGCGCGCCGGGCCGGCGAGCGCGGCGCGCAGCGCATCGCCGACGGCGCGCGCGAGCGCTTCGCTTTGCGCTTCCTGGGTGTCGAAAGCGTGGATCTCGATCACATCTCCTCCGGACTGCTTTGTCTGTTCAAATCGTACGAATCGTGGGGCACGTTGCCGGACGCGGTGGCGCGCACGGCAGCGGCTTGCATCAGTTTTCTTCTTCGAGCCAGCAGGTGTCGTGCTGCGCGAGCATCGCGCTCGCCGCGGCCGGCCCCCACGTGCCCGCCGCGTACGGCTTCGGCGGCTTCAGCGTGCGCGCCCATTCGTTCAGGATCGGCTCGACCCAGCGCCATGCGGCTTCCTGTTCGTCGCGACGCACGAACAGCGCGAGCCGGCCGTTGATCACGTCGAGCAGCAGGCGCTGGTACGCCTCCATCTGCCCTTCCTTGAAGAACTGGTCGAACGCGAGGTCGAGGTGCACGCTCGCGAGGTTCATCCCTTCGCCGGGCTGCTTCGCGAGGCAGTACAGGCGGATCGTCTCGTTCGGCTGCAGCCGGATCACGAGGCGGTTCGCACCGGGGCGCAGCGCGGTCGGCCCGAGCGCCGAGTGCGGCACCGGGCGGAAGTTGACGACAATCTCCGCGACGCGGTCGGCGAGACGCTTGCCGGTGCGCAGGAAGAACGGCACGCCGGCCCAGCGCCAGTTCTCGATCTCGACCTTCAGCGCGACGAAGGTTTCGGTCTGGCTGTCGGGCTTCACGCCCGGCTCGGTCGCGTAGGCCGGCACCTGCGCGCCCTTGATCACGCCCGCATGATACTGGCCGCGCACGGCAACCTTGCCGATGTCGCGCGGATCGACCGGCTTCAGCGCGCGCAGCACGCGCAGCTTCTCGTCGCGCACCGAGTCGGAATCCATCGAATGCGGCGGCTCCATCGCGACGATCGACAGCAGTTGCAGCAGGTGGTTCTGCACCATGTCGCGCAGCGCGCCCGTATTGTCGTAGAAATCGCCGCGCGCTTCGACGCCGAGTTCCTCGGCGATCGTGATCTGGATGCTTTCGACCCATTCGCGGCGCCACAGCGGCTCGAACAGCGCATTGCCGAAGCGCAGCGCGAGCAGGTTCTGCACCGGCTCCTTGCCGAGGTAGTGGTCGATCCGGTAGATCTGGCCTTCCGCGAAGATCTCGCCGACCGCGTCGTTGATCGCATTCGACGAACGCAGGTCGTAGCCGAGCGGCTTCTCGAGCACGATGCGCGAGCCTTCGCTCAGCCCGACCGACGCGAGCGCGTTGCAGATCGGCACGAACAGCGACGGGCCCGTCGCGAGATAGAACACGCGGATGCCGGGCAGCGACGCGATCGCGTCGCGCAGCACGGCGTAGTCTTCCGCGCGGCCGAGGTCGAGCTTCACGTACTCGATGCGTTCGAGGAAGGATTGCCACGCGGCTTCGTCGAAGGCCTTGCCGGCCGCCTTCACCGCATGCGGCTTCACATGCGTGTCGACCCATTCGAGATAACCCGCCCGATCCGATTCGTGCCGTGCCACCGCGACGATCCGGCCGCTCTCCGCCAGCATGTTCGCGCGGTGCGCTTCGAACAGCGCGGGCAGGATCTTGCGCATCGACAGATCGCCGGTGCCGCCGAAAAGTACGAAGGTAAAGCTGGAATCGGTATGCATGTGTCTCCGCCGGGTTTGGGGATGCTGGGAAGCGATCCGTAGTGCGATAAAAATATTTTTGACACTGAATTGTAGTTTAACTACAATCCGCCGCAAGGGGTAGCACCTGGGTGAAGAAAAAAAGAAGTGCGGTCGATGAACTGCGCGAGCTTCGCCTTCGGGAGCGCCTTGTGCCGAATGTTATCGGACATTGACGGCGCGCATCGTCAGCGCACCGTCGCCCCCGGGCTCGCGCCGCATCATCGCGGCGGGCCAGAAACACAAAGAGGAGACACGCCGTTGAATCTCGATTCACGCTTTCTGTAAGAGCCCGGCCGGTCATCGGCCCGTACGCTGCATGCGTCCCGCGGCTCGATTTCCCCGTCGTTATCAAGAAGCCGGTTCCCGGTCAGGGAACCTCACGAGTTGATTCAGTCTGGAGGAGATAAGTAATGAAAGTTCGCTCGATCATGGGTGCGCTCTGCGCCGCAGGTCTGATGGCTGGCGCCGTGGCGGCCCAGGCAGCCGAGAACGTCACGGTGCTGCACTGGTGGACCTCGGGCGGCGAGTCGAAGGCCGTCGGCGTGCTGAAGGACGACCTGCAGAAGCAGGGCTACGTGTGGAAGGACTTCGCGGTCGCGGGCGGCGCCGGCGCCGCGGCGATGACCGCGCTGAAGACCAAGGTGATCAGCGGCGACGCACCGTCGGCCGCGCAGATCAAGGGCCCGCTGATCCAGGACTGGGCCGACCAGGGCGTGCTCGTCAACGTCGATTCCGCCGCCGGCGACTGGAAGCAGAACCTGCCGCCGGAAATCGACAAGATCATCAAGTACAAGGGCCACACCGTTGCCGCGCCGTTCTCGGTGCACCGCGTGAACTGGCTTTACATCAACAAGGCCGCGCTCGACAAGATCGGCGCGAAGGTACCGACCACCTGGCCCGAATTCTTCGCGGTGGCCGACAAGCTGAAGGCCGCGGGCATCCAGCCGGTCGCGATGGGCGGCCAGCCGTGGCAGGACCTGACGCTGTGGGAAGACGTCGTGCTGTCGCAGGGCCCGGCGTTCTACAGGAAGGCGCTGGTCGACCTCGACCAGGCGACGCTGACGTCGCCGCAGATGCTGTCCGTGTTCGACACGGTGCGCAAGATCCAGGGCTACTTCGATACCGGCCGTAACGGCCGCGACTGGAACCTCGCGACCGCGATGGTCATCAACGGCAAGGCCGGCATGCAGTTCATGGGCGACTGGGCGAAGGGCGAGTTCGAGAACGCGGGCAAGAAGGCGGGCAAGGACTACATCTGCGCGGCGGTGCCGGGTACGGCGAATTCGTACACGTTCAACGTCGATTCGTTCGTGTTCTTCCAGCAGAAGGGCGAGAAGGCCCCGACGGCGGGCCAGATCGCGCTCGCGAAGACGATCATGACGCCGGACTTCCAGGAGCAGTTCAGCCTGCTGAAGGGCTCGGTGCCGGTGCGTCTCGGCGTGAAGATGGACAAGTTCGACGACTGCGCGAAGAAGTCGTATGCCGACGAACAGACCGCGATCAAGTCGGGCGGCTTCGTGCCGTCGCTCGCACACGGGATGGCGCAAAGCGATGCGACCGCCGGCGCGATCACGGACGTCGTGACGAAGTTCATGAACTCGCAGCAGGATTCGAAGAGCGCGGTCGCCGCGCTCGCGAAGGCCGCGAAGGTCAAGTAACGCGCGACAGGCGCCCGGCCGGGCGCGCTTCATCGGCCGGGCGTTTTTGCATGTGCAGCAAACGGGCTCGCCCGCGGGCCCGTGCCGTACCCGGCGCCGGCCCGGCCTGCGTCGCCCTCGTTCCAGGAGTCGAATCAAGTGGCTGCCCCTCTTAGCGGAAACGGATCCACCGCACGGCGTACGTCGCCGATGTCGGCCTTCGCCGATCGCTGGATTCCGAAGCTCGTGCTTGCGCCGAGCGTCGCGATCGCCGTGGTGTTCATCTACGGCTTCATCCTGATTACCGGCTATCTGTCGCTGACCAACTCGCGGCTGTTGCCGAACTACGAATTCGACGGCTTCGGCCGTTACTCGGACCTGTTCCAGAACGACGTGTGGTGGACCTCCGCCGCGAACCTCGGCTGGTTCGGGATTCCGTTCATCGCGGTCTGCGTCGCGCTCGGCTTGTTCCTCGCGATCCTGCTCGACCAGCGGATCCGCAACGAAGGCGCGCTGCGCGCGATCTTCCTGTACCCGATGGCGCTGTCGTTCATCGTCACCGGCACCGCGTGGCAGTGGATCCTGAACCCGGGCCTCGGCCTCGAGAAGGTGATGCACGACTGGGGCTGGACGAGCTTCTCGTTCGGCTGGCTCGACGATCCGGACAAGGCGATCTTCTGCGTGGTGGTCGCGGCCGTGTGGCAGTCGACCGGCTTCGTGATGGCGCTGTTCCTGGCGGGGCTGCGCGGCGTCGACGCCGAGATCTTCAAGGCCGCGCAGGTCGACGGCGCGACGCTGCCGACCATCTACCGCAAGATCGTGATCCCGAGCATGCGCCCGGTGTTCTTCTCGGTGCTGCTGATCCTCTGCCACATCACGATCAAGACCTTCGACCTCGTCGTCGCGCTGACGGCGGGCGGCCCGGGCACGTCGTCGTCGCTGCCGGCGATGTTCATGTATACGTTTTCGTTCAACCGCGGCCAGCTCGGGCTCGGCGCGGCGTCGTCGGTGATGATGCTCGCGACCGTGGTCGCCGTGCTGGTGCCGCTGATGTATATGGAATCGAGGAGCACCCGCAATGCAGCCTAAGATGACGATCAGCCGGGCAGTGATCTATGCGGCGCTGATCCTGTTCGCGCTGTATTTCCTGTTCCCGATCTACGTGATGCTGTCGACGTCGTTCAAGGACCTCGACCAGCTGCGCACCGGCAACCTGCTGACGCCGCCCACCAGCTGGACCGTCGATCCGTGGGTGAAGGCGTGGAGCGGTGCCTGTACCGGCGTGCGCTGCGACGGGATGAAGCCGTTCTTCCTGAACTCGCTGCAGATGGTGATTCCGGCCGTGCTGATCTCGTCGCTGATCGGCGCATTCAACGGCTACGTGCTCACGCACTGGCGCTTTCGCGGCGCGGACGCGCTGTTCACGATGATGCTGGTCGGCTGTTTCATCCCGTTCCAGGTGATCCTGCTGCCGATGGCGCGCCTGCAGGGGATGCTCGGCCTCGCCAACACGATTCCCGGCCTCGTGTTCGTGCACGTCGTGTACGGGATCGCGTTTACGACGATGTTCTTCCGCAACTTCTACGTGAGCGTGCCGTCCGAGCTCGTGAAGGCCGCGCGCATCGACGGCGCGGGCTTCTTCACGATCTTCACGAAGATCCTGCTGCCCGTGTCGCTGCCGATCTTCATGGTGTGCCTGATCTGGCAATTCACGCAGATCTGGAACGACTTCCTGTTCGGGATCGTGTTCTCCGGCGTCGATTCGATGCCGATCACGGTGGCGCTGAACAACCTCGTCAACACGTCGACGGGCGTGAAGGAGTACAACGTCGACATGGCCGGCGCGATCATCGCCGCGCTGCCGACGCTGCTCGTCTACATCGTCGCCGGCCGCTATTTCGTGCGCGGGCTGACGGCGGGCGCGGTGAAGGGGTAGGCGCGGCTTTATCCGATACGACGAACCGGCCGCGCACGTCGCGCGGCGCATCGAAACGAACCCGACGCGGCGCCGCAGCGCGCCGCGCGAGACGAGACAGAGGATTCACAGCATGGCAAGCCTTTCCATCCGTGACGTGTACAAGACCTACCCGAACGGGGTGCCGGTCCTGAAGGGTGTCGACATCGAGATCGAGGACGGACAGTTCCTGATCCTGGTCGGCGGGTCGGGCTGCGGGAAATCGACGCTGCTCAACATGATCGCCGGGCTCGAGACCGTGACGAGCGGCGAGATCTGCATCGACGGCAAGGTCGTCAACGACCTGTCGCCGAAGGATCGCGACATCGCGATGGTGTTCCAGTCGTACGCGCTGTATCCGTCGATGACGGTGCGCGAGAACATCTCGTTCGGCCTGAATATCCGCAAGGTGCCGAAGAACGAGCAGCAGCAGATCGTCGACCGCGTGTCGCAGATGCTGCAGATCCAGCACCTGCTCGATCGCAAGCCGGGCCAACTGTCGGGCGGCCAGCGCCAGCGCGTCGCGATGGGCCGCGCGCTCGCGCGCGATCCGTCGCTGTTCCTGTTCGACGAGCCGCTGTCGAACCTCGACGCGAAGCTGCGCATCGAGATGCGCGCCGAAATCAAGCTGCTGCACCAGCGCCTCGGCACGACGATCGTCTACGTGACGCACGACCAGATCGAGGCGATGACGCTCGGCGACCGGATCGCGGTGATGAAGGACGGCGTGGTCCAGCAGTTCGGCGCGCCGCAGGAGATCTACGATTCGCCGTCGAACCTGTTCGTCGCGGGCTTCATCGGCGCGCCGCCGATGAACTTCATCAACGGCAAGCTGGTCGAGCAGGGTAGCGGGATCGCGCTCGAGATCGATACGGGCCTCGCGCGCAGCGCGCTGAAGCTGCCGTTCGACGCGAAGCGGATGAACGGCCACGTCGGCCGCGAGGTGATCCTCGGCCTGCGTCCGGAGCGCATCACCGACGCGCGCAACGCGCACAACGGCGAGGCGTCGAGCCTGCAGCCGATCGACGTGCGCGTCGACGTGACCGAGCCGACCGGGCCGGACACGCACGTGTTCGCGCAGGTGAACGGCAAGCGCATCGTGAGCCGCGTGCATCCGGCCGCGAATCCGCAGCCGGGTCAGACGCAGTCGCTGCTGTTCGACGTGTCCAAGGCCGTGCTGTTCGATCCGGCGTCGGAAGAGCGGATCGCGTGACATTGGCGCTCTCGCGCTGAATGAAGGGGAGGGGGCCGTTTCGAACGGCCCCTTTTGTATTGGCGATGCGGCAGTCAGTGCGGCAGCCGCACGTCGAACTTGAACGTCGCCAGCCGCGCGACGAGGATGAAGCCGGTCGCGAGCAGCACGCTGTACACCGAGTCGAACTGCAGCCACACGAGCAGCAGGTAGAACCAGCAGCCGACGAACGCACAGGTCGCATACGGCCGCGAATCGCGCAGGATCAGCGGGATGTCGTTGCACAGCACGTCGCGGACGATCCCGCCGACCACGCCCGTGATCACGCCCATCATCACCGCGATGAAACGCGGCATCTCGGCATCGAGCGCGATCGCCGTGCCCGAGATGCTGAAGATGCCGAGCCCGATCGCGTCGGCGACGAGCAGCAGCCGCTCGGCCGACAGCCGCGACAGCATCCGCAGCACGAACGGCGCGAACAGCGCGAGCACGAAGATCGCGATCACGTAGTCGTCGTGCACGACCCAGTAGAACGGCCTGCGCTCGAGCAGGATGTCGCGCAGCGTGCCGCCGCCGAACGCGGTGGCGAGCGCGACGACGAACGTGCCGACCGAGTCGAGGCGGTTCTTGCGCGCCTCGATGAAACCCGAAATCGCGAATGCCAGCGTCGCGATCGCCTCCAGGATGGCGATCGCGAGCGTCAGCCTAGGATGCGGCACGCGGCCCCCGGTCGGTGGGCGCCGCGAGCGGTTGCAGCAGCACGAGCACCGCGCCCGCGCCGCCGTCGTTGCCGCGCGCCTCGCAGAACGCGATCACTTCTTCCTTCTGCACGAGCCACGCGCGCACCTTGCCCTTCAGCACGGGTTCCTTGCCGATCGAGCCGAGCCCCTTGCCGTGGATCACGCGCAGGCAGCGCAGCCCTTTCTTGCCGGCTTCGCGGATGAATTCGGCCAGTGCGTCGCGCGCTTCGTCGCGGCGCATCCCGTGCAGGTCGAGCTGCGCCTGCACGATCCACGCGCCGCTGCGCAGCTTGCGCACGACGTCGCGGCTGATGCCGGGGCGGTGGTAATACAGCGAGTCGTCGCTGTCGAGCAGCGTCTCGGGATCGAATTCGTCCGACAGCGTCGCGTTCAGCACGTCTTCTTCATCGCGCTGCGTCTGCTTCGGCACCGGGTCGGGCGGCATGCGGCCGGCAGCCGCGCGCGGCGGCGCGTTCAGCGGCCGGACCGTGCCGATTTCGTTGCGGAACAGGTTCGCGTCGGCTTCCGCCTTGCGCTCGGCCTGCGCGGTTTCGACGCGTTCGCGCTCGCGGCGCTCGGCTTCGCCTTGCAGCGACTTGCGCAACGCGCCGAGGCCGGCGAGGCCCTGGCCGCGCAACGCGGCCGGATCGGGCGCGGGCGGCGGGGCGGCCGGCGCGGGGTTCGCGGGACGGGCGGCGATCTTCCGCTTCGCGGGATCGCTCGGATGGGGCTGGTTCTTCGCCATGATTCGGTAGCAGGGCAGGCGCGTTCGGGCGCGCGGGCAAAAAAAAGCCGCTGCGCGGCGGCAGCGGCTTTCCGGTCGAGCCCGCTTCGCGGCAGCGGACGCCATTGTAGCGCCCGGCGCGGCAAGGCTTGCGGCTTACTTCTTGTCGTGCAGGCTTTCGAGGTAGCGCTGCGCGTCGAGCGCGGCCATGCAGCCCGTGCCGGCGCTCGTGATCGCCTGGCGGTACACGTTGTCCTGCACGTCGCCCGCGGCGAACACGCCCGCGACGCTCGTCGACGTCGCGTTGCCGTGCAGGCCGCTCTTCGTCAGGATGTAGCCGTCCTTCATCTCGAGCTGACCCTGGAACAGGTCGGTGTTCGGCTTGTGGCCGATCGCGACGAACACGCCCTGCACGTCGAGGTCTTCCTTCTCGCCGGTCTTCACGTTCTTGATGCGCAGGCCCGTGACGCCCGAATCCGCGCCCGTCACTTCGTCGAGCACGTGATCCCACTTGATGTCGACGACGCCTTCCTTTTCCTTCTCCAGCAGGCGGTCGATCAGGATCGGCTCCGCGCGGAACTTGTCGCGGCGGTGGATCACCGTGACCTTCTTCGCGATGCCCGTCAGGTAGAGCGCTTCCTCGACGGCCGTGTTGCCGCCGCCGACCACCGCGACTTCCTGGCCGCGATAGAAGAAGCCGTCGCAGGTCGCGCAGGCCGACACGCCCTTGCCCATGAACGCTTCCTCGGACGGCAGGCCGAGGTACTGCGCGGACGCGCCGGTCGCGATGATCAGCGAGTCGCACGTGTATTCGCCCGAGTCGCCGATCAGGCGGATCGGCCGCTCGTGCAGTTTCGCGGTGTGGATGTGGTCGAAGACGATTTCGGTGTTGAAGCGCTCGGCGTGCTCGAGGAAGCGCGCCATCAGCTCCGGACCCTGCACGCCTTTGCCGTCTGCCGGCCAGTTTTCGACATCGGTCGTGGTCATCAGCTGGCCGCCCTGCGCGATGCCGGTGATTAGCACCGGGGACAGGTTGGCGCGTGCCGCGTAGACGGCGGCCGTGTAGCCGGCGGGGCCGGAACCGAGAATCAGGACTTTGGCGTGTTTGGGCGTGGACATGTGCGAATCCGTAAAAGGCGGCCGCGGCGGGCCGGGTAAGGGCTCGCCGAACGATCCGGGTTGACCGGGATGCCGTCATAGATGGGTATCAGACGCGCATTATAAAGGCCCCGTTGCTGCGCTGCCGAACGAGAGTTTCAATCGTGCCGATAGCGTTTCGCGGCGTGCCTCCGGCGCCAGCGCGGCGAGCCGGGCGGCCGGCCGGCTTGCGGCGGCGCGTTGTCGCAGGCCCGGCCAAGGGCGCGGCCGGCCGGCTCGCGGTCGCCGGCGGCGCCCGGTTCGGCACCCGTCCCTGTTATGTAACCGTCATTTACACTTGGCGGCCCGGTGCAGCGTTTACAATAAGCGGGATCGAACGACAGGCGGGCGCACGGCCCGTCCTCTTTATACGGATTCATGGCAAAAGCTCCTTATTCCGCCCAGGCACAGGCGTTGCCGCACCGGATGTCGAAGCTCCTCACGGAGATCCGCTGGATTCTCCAGGTCGCGCTCTGCGCCTTTCTGGTGATGGCCCTGCTGAGCTACAGCCGGCGCGATCCGAGCTGGACGCATGCCGCGCAGGTGGACCACATCTCGAACTGGGCCGGCCGCGTCGGCGCGTGGACGGCCGACATCATCCTGCTGCTGTTCGGCCTGTCGGCCTACTGGCTGATCGTGCCGCTCGGGCGGCGCATCGCCGTCAACTACCGCCGCATCACGCGCCACGAGGCGGTCGCGGACGAACCCGAGCGGCCGATCGGCTGGCTCACCGAAATCTTCTCGTTCGTGCTCGTCGTGCTGGCATGCGATGGCATCGAGGCGCTGCGCATGTGGTCGCTGAAGGTGCAGTTGCCGCGCGCGCCGGGCGGCGTCGTCGGCGAGGCCGTCGCGGGCGCGATGTCGCACGCGTTCGGCTTCACGGGCGGCACGCTGCTGCTGCTGATCGCGCTCTCGATCGGCCTGTCGCTGTATTTCCGCTTCTCGTGGCTGTCGGTCTCCGAGCGCGTCGGCGGTGCGATCCTGTCCGCCGTCAACGTCGCGAAGCTGCGCCGCGAGGCCGAGCGCGACCGCAAGCTCGGCGAAGCCGCGGCCGTGCGCCGCGAAGGCAAGGTCGAAGAGGAGCGCGTGCGCATCGAGGATCACGAGCCCGTGACGATCGTGCCGCCGGTCGTCACGCCGGCGAAGTCCGAGCGGGTCGAGCGCGAGCGCCAGGTGCCGCTCTTTACCGACCTGCCGGGCGATTCGACGCTGCCGCCGGTGTCGCTGCTCGACCCCGCGCCGAAGACGCAGGAAGCGATTTCGGCCGATACGCTCGAATTCACGTCGCGCCTGATCGAGAAGAAGCTGAAGGATTTCGGTGTCGAGGCGAGCGTCGTCGCCGCGTATCCGGGCCCGGTCGTCACGCGTTACGAGATCGAGCCGGCCACCGGCGTGAAGGGCAGCCAGATCGTCAACCTCGCGAAGGATCTCGCGCGCTCGCTGTCGCTCGTGTCGATCCGCGTCGTCGAGACGATCCCCGGCAAGAACTACATGGCGCTCGAATTGCCGAACCAGCGCCGCCAGACGGTGCACCTGTCCGAGATCATCGGCTCCGAGGTGTATGCGGCGGCAGCGTCGGCGCTGACGCTGAGCCTCGGCAAGGATATCGGCGGCAAGCCCGTGTGCGCGGATCTCGCGAAGATGCCGCACCTGCTCGTCGCCGGCACGACCGGTTCGGGCAAGTCGGTCGGGATCAACGCGATGATCCTGTCGCTGCTGTACAAGGCGACCGCCGAACAGGTGCGCCTGATCCTGATCGATCCGAAGATGCTCGAAATGAGCGTCTACGAAGGCATTCCGCACCTGCTGTGCCCGGTCGTCACCGACATGCGCCAGGCCGGCCATGCGCTGAACTGGACGGTCGCGGAGATGGAGCGCCGCTACAAGCTGATGAGCAAGCTCGGCGTGCGCAACCTCGCGGGCTACAACAACAAGATCGACGACGCGGCGAAGCGCGAGGAGAAGATCCCGAATCCGTTCAGCCTGACGCCGGAAGATCCGGAGCCGCTCGGCCGCCTGCCGAACATCGTCGTCGTGATCGACGAGCTGGCCGACCTGATGATGGTCGTCGGCAAGAAGGTCGAGGAGCTGATCGCGCGGATCGCGCAGAAGGCGCGCGCGGCCGGCATCCACCTGATCCTCGCGACGCAGCGTCCGTCCGTCGACGTGATCACGGGCCTGATCAAGGCGAACGTGCCGACGCGGATCGCGTTCCAGGTATCGTCGAAGATCGACTCGCGCACGATCCTCGACCAGATGGGCGCCGAATCGCTGCTCGGGATGGGCGACATGCTGTACCTGCCGCCCGGCTCCGGGCTGCCGGTGCGCGTGCACGGCGCGTTCGTCGGCGACGACGAGGTGCATCGCGTCGTCGACAAGCTCAAGGAGCAGGGCGAGCCGAACTACGTCGAAGGGCTGCTCGAAGGCGGCACCGCCGACGGCGACGAGGGCTCGGCGGGCGCGGGAACCGGCGAAGGCGGCGGCGAGTCTGATCCGCTGTACGACCAGGCGGTCGAGATCGTCATCAAGAACCGCCGCGCGTCGATCTCGCTCGTGCAGCGTCATTTGCGGATCGGCTATAACCGCGCGGCGCGGCTGCTCGAGCAGATGGAACAGTCGGGGCTCGTGTCAGCGATGTCGTCGAGCGGCAACCGCGAAATTCTTGTGCCGGCGCGCGACGCGGAATGAGTCCGCGGCGCCCGCAGCGCCGGCCACCCAGGGAGAAAACCGCATCATGCAGCAACTTTCGTTCGTCCCTTCCCTTCGTTCGACGCGGCGCTGGCTCGGCGCGGCGTTCGCCGGCGCATCGCTGATGCTCGCGGCGACGCATGCGTTCGCGGGCGGCACCGAACAACTGAAGGCCTTCGTGTCGCAGGTGCGCTCGGCGAAGGGCGACTTCACGCAGCAGATCGTCAAGGCGCCGGCCAAGGGCGCGAGCGCCGTGCAGGCCGCGCCGAAGCCCACCGACAATTCGAGCGGCACGTTCGTGTTCGCGCGGCCGGGCAAGTTCATCTGGACGTACCAGAAGCCGTACCAGCAGGTGCTGCAGGCCGACGGCGACAAGCTCTACGTGTACGACCGCGACCTGAACCAGGTCACCGAGCGCAAGCTGAACGGCGCGCTGGGCGCGAGCCCGGCCGCGATCCTGTTCGGCAGCAACGATCTCGACAAGAACTACACGCTGCGCGATGCCGGCGAGAAGGGCGGCATCGAGTGGCTCGAGATGTTGCCGAAGGCGCAGGACACGCAGTTCCAGCGGATCGGCATCGGCTTCCGGAACGGCACGCTCGCCGCGATGGAGCTGCACGACGTGTTCGGCAACGTCACGCTGCTGACGTTTACCAACATCCAGACGAATCCGCCGCTGAAGGGCGATACGTTCAAGTTCGTCGTGCCGAAGGGTGCGGACGTGATCACCGGCTGACCGGCGCCGCGCGCCGCTCTTCCACAACGGGCCTGCCGGCGACGGCAGGCCCGTGTCGTTTCCGGGCGCGGGCACCGGGCGCGGGCCACCGGGCACCGGGCGCGGCGGCGCCGTCGCGCGGCTGTCATAATGTCGGGTCCGGCGGCCGGTTCGGTCGCCATCGTTTGATGTGGAGCGAGGGTTCATGTCCGACCTGTTTCAAGTCGAGCCGCGCCGGCCGCTCGCCGAGGCGCTGCGGCCCAAGACGCTCGCCGAGGTGATCGGCCAGACGCATTTGCTGGGCGAAGGCAAGCCGCTGCGGCTCGCGTTCGAATCGGGCAAGCCGCATTCGATGATCCTGTGGGGGCCGCCCGGCGTCGGCAAGACGACGCTCGCGCGGCTCACCGCGCTCGCGTTCGACTGCGAGTTCATTGCGCTGTCCGCGGTGCTCGGCGGCGTGAAGGACATCCGCGAGTCGATGGAGCAGGCGAAGGACACGCTGAACCGCACCGGCCGCCATACGATCCTGTTCGTCGACGAGATCCACCGCTTCAACAAGGGGCAGCAGGATGCCTTGCTGCCGTTCGTCGAGTCGGGGCTCGTGACCTTCATCGGCGCGACGACCGAGAACCCGAGCTTCGAGGTCAACTCGGCCTTGCTGTCGCGTGCGCAGGTGTACGTGCTGAAGTCGCTGGATGACGACGAGATGCGCCAGTTGCTGAAGCGCGCGCAGGAAATCGCGCTCGACGGCCTCGCGTTCGACGACAAGGCGATCGATACGCTGGTCGGCTATGCGGACGGTGACGCGCGACGCTTCCTGAACCTGCTCGAGCAGGCGCAGACGGCGGCATCGTCGGCCGGCGTCGCGACGATCGATGCCGATTTCGTCAGCAGCGCGATGACGCTGAATGCGCGGCGCTTCGACAAGGGCGGCGACAACTTCTACGACCAGATCTCGGCGCTGCACAAGTCGGTGCGCGGTTCGAGCCCGGACGGCGCACTGTACTGGTTCTGCCGGATGATCGACGGCGGCGCGGATCCGAAGTACCTCGCGCGGCGCATCGTGCGGATGGCGTGGGAAGACATCGGTCTTGCCGATCCGCGCGCGCTGCAGATGGCGAACGACGCGGCTGAAACCTACGAGCGGCTCGGCTCGCCGGAAGGCGAACTCGCGCTCGGGCAGGCGGTGATCTATCTCGCCTGCGCGGCGAAGAGCAACGCGGGCTACAACGCGTTCAACCAGGCGATGGCGTTCGTGAAGCAGGACAAGTCGCGCGAGGTGCCCGTGCATCTGCGCAACGCGCCGACCAAGCTGATGAAGGAGCTCGGCTACGGCCACGCGTACCGTTACGCGCACGACGAACCGAACGCGTATGCGGCCGGCGAGACGTACCTGCCGGACGGGGTGCGCGAGCCGCACTGGTACAAGCCGGTGCCGCGCGGGCTCGAATCGAAGATCGCCGACAAGCTCGCGTGGCTGCGCGAGCTCGACCGCGAGGCCGGCAAGAAGGGCTGACGAGCAACACACGGCCCGATCGGCGCCGCCGTTCCGAATGCCTTAACGCTTGCGGCCCGGCTGCTGTTTCTTCCAGTACTCGAACGGCTCTTCGTGGCAGTCGATGTCGAGCTCGGCGACCCGCGCGTGCAGGCGTTCCTGCGCGTCGGCGATCGCGAGGTTGTAGATCGCGGGCGCGATCTCCTCGACGAAGAAATGCAGCAGCGCGCCGGCCTGGATGTTGCCGATCGGCTCGTCCATGTTTTCTGTGAAATAGCGTTGCAGCGACGCGATTGCGCGGTCGCGTACATCCTTGTCCAGTTCGATGGCCATCGGGGTCCTTGAATGGCGGTGGGGCGGAAGCGGGGCCGTGGTTCGACGCGCGGCGCCCGGCCGGTGCAGGCGTTTCGCCGTCCGCAACGGTTTGGCACAATGCGATGCTCCGGCCGCCGACGTGAGCCGGCATGGCGATACTGCCACGACCGGCCGTTTTCGGGCATAGTCCGTCCGGCCGGTGCCGTGGCGGCCGCGCGGTGCGTTAGAATTCCCGTCTTACACAACGATTTTCCAAGTCCTCCCATGCTCGACATCCAGTTGCTGCGCAAAGACCTCGACGGCGTCGCGAAGCGCCTCGCCGATCGCGGCTACACCCTCGACATCGCTGCGTTCTCCGCACTCGAAGCGGAACGCCGCGCGATCCAGACCCGCACCGAAGAGCTCCAGGCGCGCCGCAACAGCCTGTCGAAGCAGATCGGCGCGATGAAGGGGAAGGGCGAGGACACGTCGGCCGTGATGGCCGAGGTTGGCGGGATCGGCGACGAGATGAAGGCGGGAGAAGCCAAGCTCGGCGACATCCAGGCACGCCTGTCAGACCTGATGCTGGGCATGCCGAACGTCGCGCACGAAAGCGTGCCGGTCGGCAACGACGAAGCCGACAACGTCGAGGTGCGCCGCTGGGGCACGCCGCGCCAGTTCGATTTCGAGGCGAAGGATCACGTCGATGTCGGCACGCCGCTCGGCCTCGATTTCGAGACGGGCGCGAAGCTCGCCGGCGCGCGCTTCACGATGCTGCGCGGCCCGATCGCGCGCCTGCACCGCGCACTCGCGCAGTTCATGATCGATACGCACACGCAGCAGCATGGCTATACCGAGACGTATACGCCGTACATCGTGAACCCGGAGATCCTCTACGGCACGGGCCAGCTACCGAAGTTCGCGGACGACATGTTCCGGGTCGAGAAGGGCGGCGCGGAGAACACGGTCACGCAATACCTGATCTCCACGTCGGAGATCTCGCTGACGAACACCGTGCGCGAGTCGATCGTCGACGCGTCCGCGCTGCCGATCAAGCTGACCGCGCATTCCCCGTGCTTCCGCTCGGAAGCCGGCTCGTACGGCCGCGACACGCGCGGGATGATCCGCCAGCACCAGTTCGACAAGGTCGAGATGGTGCAGGTCGTCGCGCCGGAAGCGTCGTACGCGGCGCTCGACGAGATGGTCGGCCATGCGGAGGCGATCCTGCAGAAGCTCGGCCTGCCGTACCGCGTGATCACGCTGTGCACGGGCGACATGGGCTTCTCGGCCGCGAAGACGTTCGACCTCGAGGTGTGGCTGCCCGCGCAGAACACCTATCGCGAGATCTCGAGCTGCTCGAACACCGAGGCGTTCCAGGCGCGCCGGATGCAGGCGCGTTTCCGCAACGCGCAGGGCAAGCCCGAGCTCGTGCATACGCTGAACGGTTCGGGTCTCGCGGTCGGCCGTACGCTCGTCGCGGTGCTGGAGAACTACCAGAACGCTGACGGCTCGGTCACGGTGCCGGAAGTGCTGCGTCCGTACATGGGCGGCATGGAGCGGATCGACGCGCCTGCACAGGCGTCGTGAAATCGGCTGGCGCAGCCCTCGCAAAAAATTTGCGGAAAGGGCTTGTCAGCTCAGAAAAGATCGTTTTATAATCTTTTCTTTCCCGGACATGACCAGCCGGGAAGTGCAGTAAAACGGAGAGGTGGCAGAGTGGTCGAATGTACCTGACTCGAAATCAGGCGTACGGTTTCCCCGTACCGTGGGTTCGAATCCCACCCTCTCCGCCAGAATACGAAACCCCTTGATCCGGAAGGATCAAGGGGTTTTTCGTTTTGGGTCTGCGGCGCGATGTGCCGATTGCCGTTGCAGTGACAACGGGTGGCCATCGGCACCGCGAATCGTGCGGATACGATGGCGACGAACTGCGCGGCACGAGCGTGCCGTGTCTTCGATGCAGCCGCGCTGTTGCTCGCGTATGCGATGCGGCATGTGCGTGACGTGTTTCCCGTGGCGGTCGTGTTGAATGCCGTGATGACCACGTCGATGCCGACACAGGGCGGCCACTATCTGGCCGGCGTGATCGCCAGGATCGTGTTCGGCGTGCTGTCGATCATTGTCGTGCGTCGGTGGATCGCGGGTCCGCGTACTGCCGCGACAGCCGGGCCGTGTGTGACGCATCCGACGACCTGACCGGCCAGCGCCGCGCCGCCGCTCTTCGCCGCTTTCCTCAGTTTTAAGCCTTCGCGTCCCGCGCCGTTAACACGGTGCGGCGGCCGGCACCCGTGCCGAGCCGCGTCGTTCCCCGTCGACTCAAGGTCCCATGAAGCTGAGCTACAAGAGTCCCCTCGCATTCGCCGTCGCGCTGTTGCTGATGTTCGGTGGCGCGCTGTACGGCATCCACATCCTCAACCGGTCGATCGATACCTTCGCCGAAGACGTGCAGACGAACGTCGGCAACGAACGGCTCGTGTCGGCCACGCTCGTGCAGTTCAAGCTGCAGGTGCAGGAATGGAAGGACACGCTGCTGCGCGGCAAGCAACCCGACAAGCTCGACCAATATTGGCAGGCATTCCAGACGCGCGAGCGTACGGTCGACTCGCTCGCCGCGCAGCTCGTCCGTCAGTTGCCGGCCGGCGAGAGCCGCTCGCTCGTCGAGCAGTTCATGCGTGCGCA
>JAJJMA010255598.1:0-12178 GCA_023529015.1 Papaver nudicaule | reverse complement strand
CATTGCTTGAGTGTCGGCTCGGCCCTCGAAGGTCTTGGCCGTGAGAATATTAATCTTAGGACTCAAATCGGCCAACTGCAACATGAAGCCGTGGTACGTGGCCAAGAGGTTGAGAGGTTAAAGAATGAGGCTAGACAGCGAAGCCTAACGGTCACCACTCAGCAGAGTAAGTTTTCTTCACATCTCTTTTTTATTTAGCTATTTTGCTTTTTATTCGCTTCTTTCGCCGACCCTTAGATTTCCTGCCCTCCAAGGTTGCCATTCCTCCGATGATGATAGGCTTAGGCGAGCTGAATCCGAAATCGAGAGACTTAGTAATAGCAACCTTAAGCAGTGTAATCAGTTATTCACTTTCATTAAGGACCTTAAATGGTGTCGCCGAGAGTTGGATCGAGATGTTGATATTATAAGAAATCTCTGTGATATTTATCAAGCTACTCGCTCAGAATTAGGCCAAATGACCAACCAACGTGATGAGGCACTTCGCCGAGAGGAACTTGCCCTCGCTGCCAAGACAGAAGCCGAGACTAGTCATAAACGAGCTTCCTATCTCTGGAAAGAGGAAAAATCTAGAGCTGATAAGCTGGCTACCCAAGTTATTAGCCTGAGCACAGAGAAAGAGACCGCCGAGTTTCAGATTCAGCGCTGGAAAGATATGGCAGAGAGGCGTGAAAATTTGACGATCGAATTATACAAGCAATGCTCCGACCAACAGCACCGTATAGAACAAATGTTAGGTCCGTGTGCTAACGAAAACTTTGAGTACCATATGACTCAGTTTACGGAAGCACGAGAGGGTATGCGAGAACATGTCCGCAACCTAGAAGGTATCTTTTTATAGGATTTATTTATAACTTATCATGTTTACGTTTATTTTCCATCTTCTTTACCATATCCCTCTCTTTCTTTGCCTCAGCCACCATCCAGAAGCTGAAGAATGAAGTAGATCAGCAGCAAGAGGTCATCAGAGGTTGCCATGAACTGGAGATGAAGGTCCAGGATCTTTCGGATCAACTCAAGGAGCACCAGCTTTGCCCCAACAAGATAGACGAGTTGTCTGAAAAGCTCAAAGAGCATGAATCCTGTGCTGGGCAACTCGCCGAGCTGAACAAGCAACTTCTTGACCATGCCTCTTGTGCTGGCAAGATTCAAGATTTGGAGAGTGCCCGAGATGGTATTCAAATTGAGCTCGCCGATGCTATGGATGATGTCCAATATTGGGAGAAGCGTCACAAGGATGATGTTATCAGTGCTGCCTTCATCGGCGCTCAGGATTTTGCTTACAAATTCCTGCCTCAGTATAATGTGGAGATTCCCTCGGCCTACAAACGTCTCACTCCAGAGCAACTCGCCATACAAGAGAAGGCTACCATCAAGGGAAAAGAGGTGCTGATTGTAGAGGAGAATGAAGAAGAAAATGAAGGAGAAAATGAAGAAGAAAATGAAGAAGACAACTATGGGTCTGAAGGAGAAAGCTCGGAGGAGGAAGCTAGAGATGAAATTCCTAAGGGACAAAATCTATCCCTTATTGCTTTTGCTGGGACTGTCAGCGAGCAGACTCCAGGAATGACGACTGTTAATGCTAACCAATCACTCGTCGGGCCAAGTACTGTGGTAATTATCGACGTCGACGAGCAGAGCACGAGAAATCTTGGCGAGTCAAGTGCTGTTGGAACTGCCAGAAATGATTGCCATCCTGATGATAGTGGTACCGGCGACATAGGCGCAGATCTTCTCGGCGACCTTCATCAGGACAAGCCTCCTACTCCCAAGAGTCCTTTCCCGGATCCTAGGTGTTAAAGTAGCTTTCCTTCTGCTTTTTAGATGTCGTGATAGACCAAGTGTTTCTCCCTTATCTTGCATTTTTCTTGTATGGAACCATTTCCCTTTGAATGCTATTTTGGTGAATGTTATTTTTCATGTTTTAATGATATCTGCTTCATTGTTAATACGCTATTTTCCTTAGCTGCACTTGACGTGCCTTCTTCTATCTTATCTTCAAGGACTTAATCTTGCCAAAGAGTGAAACCCTGTCCCTCGCACGGCCAACAATTTCTGGACCATTGAATTAACAATTTATTAGAGCAGCAGGGTAGACCCCAGCCGTAACCATTACTTGTGCCCGTCGACGATCTAATATAAGTAGAATGGGTTGCCCTCATAGACTTCAATACACTCCGCCAGGAGTGATGCTATGGCTTAGACGGATTAGCACACCAGCGGAACCGCCGATGTGATGCTATAGCAAAAGGGGACCTTATTTCCTTACAAACACTTACAGATCAACAAGTAACACGGCTGGTCTTACAACTAGCCTGGGTTGGACTAACCATTGCGATAAGGGCGTTCACTCGACGGCAGTAAGCTTTCGGCATAAGAGGTCTTTGCTCTTAGCTGATTTATTGATTTGGGCATTATGCCTTTACTGATGGCCCTTGGCCTTAGTACCTAATCAGGGTTTTGCATGGCATTTATTGCCTTGGGCATTTGTGCCTCTGCATTTGGCTTTTATAGCCTGCGACTGAGTATTTTGCCTCAGCTGTTGTGCTCTTGGAGCTTTAAAATTCTGTCTATCACTGCAGTTAGACTACTCAGTGAATGAAAGTGCAAATGACTCAATGATTTGTTAACGGGGTTCGGCGCATGATAGCAAACCTACGTCCCCGGATCTTATTTGCTGCTATTTTACACGAGCTAATAAGATTTCTTGGGTATTATGCCAGCCCAAGACTTCGGATTTTACATGATATCCCTCACGGATAGTACTTCTTAAGGAACCTGGCGTTCCAAGGATGCTCGAGTTGTACGCCATGCTCATCAATCAGTACATACGCTCCTGGCCCAGCCACTCTTTTAACGACATAAGGGCCGTCCCACACAGGTTCCAGCTTCCTGCACCCTTCTCGCTGGGATGGGGGAACTTCTCGGAGTACCAACTCGCCGGGAGTATATTCTCTTGGAATCACTCGCTTGTTATATTCTCTTGCTAATCGCCGATGATAATTTTCCATGTGAGTAAGGGCGATCAACCGCTGCTCTTCTAAGTCATCAAGCTTGGCTAGGATTAGATCTGTATTCAGATTCTTTTCCCATGCTTCATGCTTTGTAGTTGGTAGAATTACTTCAGATGGAAGTACTGCCTCGGCGCCGAAAGTGAGTAGGAAAGGAGATGCTCCAGTTGCTTCTCGAACCGTAGTTCTATATGACCACAAGACATTGTGCAAATGCTCACACCATGCCTTTTTGTGCTTTTCCAATCTTTTCTTCAGTCCCATTCCAATAGTCTTATTGGTGGCTTCTGCTTGGCCATTACTCTGGGGGTATAAGGGAGTTGATTTTCCCAGTTTAACACTGTAATGGGCGAGTAACTTTCTTATGTTGTCGCCGACTAGCTCTTTCCCATTATCGGTACATATCTCCGCCGGTACACCAAATCTGCAAAATATGTTCTCCCAGATGAATGTGAATACTTCCTGTCCTGTTTTCTTCCTGATAGCTTTAGCTTCACACCATTTAGTGAAATAATCCGTTGCCACAATAATATATTTCCGTTGTCCGGAACCTGTGGTTAGTGGACCAATAATATCAATACCCCACTTGGCGAAAGGCCAAGGACTAAGCACTGAATTTAAAGATGTTGCCGGCGCTTTAATTCTTCTTCCATACAGCTGACATGGTTTGCATCGCTGGACGTATTCCTTTGCATCTCTATTCATCCAAGGCCAGTAATATCCTTGCATTCTGACCTTCAAGGCTAAAGCTCTTTGGCCACCATGATTTCCACAGTCTCCTTCATGAATCTCCTTTAATAATTTATTACCTTCCTCTCTTGATACACATCGCAGAAGTGGTCCAGAGAATGACCGGCGATATAAGATTCCATCTCGGAGTTCATAGTTCGCCGAGCGACTGATGATCTGATGAGCCAGAATTTGATTTCCTGGCAGGGTTAAGTGGTCCAAATAGTACTGTATCGGCGATCTCCAATCCGTTTCTGCTGATTCTTCGACATTTGTTGTTAATACTTCCCATTGCCTTGGTGCTGTTACTGATGGCTGCATTACCCTTTCAATAGCTATTGAAGGAACATCTGGGTCCGTCATCATTGAGGAGATAAACGCCAATGCATCGGCGTGCCTATTATCTTTTCTGCAGATGTGGCGAAACTTGATACCAGTAATCCTTTGGGCATACTCCCTAGCAAGTTTTAGGTACTTCTGCATAGATGGGTCTGCTGTCTGATATCGTCCAGATATTTGCCGAATCACCAGCTGAGAATCACTTGTCAATCTAACATTGCTAACTTTCATCTCTATGAGTATCCGCATTGCATGAATGACTGCTTCGTACTCTGCCTCATTGTTAGTCGCCGGGAATTCTAATCTCAGCGAGTGTACAATCTTTGCTCCCTTTGGTGAGATAAGAACAACTCCAATTCCATTTCCTTCTTTGTTTGACGAACCATCTACATAAACCTCCCATCCATCAGGGCTGCACTTCAATAAATCTGGTACTTCATGTTCTTGCTCATCCAAGGAGGATGGGATTTCTTCTATCTCTTCTTCTTCATCAATTGGAAAGTCGGCGAGGAAATCTGCTATAACTTGAGACCGCTGTGCTGTGCGTATTTCATATTGAACGCCGAACTGTTCGATCTGTTGATTCCACTTGGCGATGCGTCCCACTCGCTGAGAGCTGTACAAGATAGACTCTATTGGAGTTTTTGTGAGGACCACAATGGGGTGAGCATGAAAATATGGACGTAATCGCTGAGATGCGAAAACCAAAGCCAGAATCAGCTGCTCTATTTTGGTATAATTCTTCTCTGCTCCTTGCAACGTTCTACTGATATAATATATAGGTGTTTCTCCACCTTTGGTTCTTACAAGCACTGCACTTATGGCAAAAGGTGTTGCGGCGAGATATGCTCTGAGTTCCTCGCCGTGCTCGGGTGGTTGAATTGCTGGGAGAGTGGCGAGATACTTTTTAATGCCTTGAAACGCAGCTTCATGTGCCTCAGTCCAGTTGAACTTTTCTCCTTTCTTCAATGTCTGGAAAAACAGCTTGCACTTATCGGAGAATCTGGAGATGAATCTGTTGAGGGACGCCAAAGTCCCATTGAGCCGCATAACATCTTTTACAGTGACCGGCGAGGGCATCTCTATGATTGCTTTAACCTTGGCTTGACCAGCTTCCACTCCCTTCTTGGTAACGACATATCCCAAAAACTTTCCTGAAGTCACGCCGAAAACACATTTTGCTGGATTGATTTTGAGCTTAGTAACACGCATATGATTAAATATTTCTCTTAGGTCTTCCACATGAGTTTGTTTCTTCTTACTCTTGACAAGCATGTCATCGACATATACTTCCATCGTCTTCCCAATCCATTTTTCAAACATTTTCTGTGCCATTTCTTGGTAAGTGGCACCAGCATTCTTCAGCCCGAACGGCATTCGAGTGTAGCAAAATAACCCTTTAGTGGAAAAGAAAGCTGTATGCTTCTGGTCTTCCTCCGCCAAAGGTATTTGGTTATACCCTGAATAACCATCCATAAATGACAGCAACTCGTGTCCTGATGTAGCGTCCACAGTCTGGTCAATACTCGGCAATGGGAAACTATTCTTGGGACAAGCTCTGTTAAGGTCACTGAAATCAATGCAAATCCTTACTCCCTTGTTCTTCTTTGGTACCACAACCATGTTGGCTATCCACTGTGGATATTGCACTGGCCTTATTATACCAGACGCCCTCATTTGTCAATTTCTGCCTCTACAGCCTCTTTATAAGCTGGTGCCAATTTCCTTATTCTTTGCCTGAATGGTCTGACCTTTGGATCAATGTCAAGTTTGTGACATGCTACCGCCGGATCAATCCCTGGCATCTCATTCATGCCCCACGCAAAGACATCCACATACTCCTTGAGTAGTGCCTGCACCCTCGCCGACTCGTCTTCGTTTAGCAGGGTACCAATTTTTACCATCTTTGGATCCTTATCATCGCCGATATTGATATCCTTTGTAGGTTCCACCGCCGTGAAATGTAGCTCTGGTTCTCCCATCGGCGATGGTTCCTTTAATTGCTATAAGGTCTTGTCTCCTGACTTCGCCGAGTCTTCCACTGAATTTACTGAATGCACATATGTGGTTGGGTTGGCGATGAAGTCTAGAATTTCTTGCTCCTTGATTGCTTCCTTGCCGAGCTTCTTTTTCTCTGCCATCTTTACCTTTCGATTTTCTCGCATTTGCACATCTGCTAAATTGCACGCCTTGGCCACTGATAAATCTCCAACATACTCGGCGACTCCAAATGGTGTGGGGAACCTTAGGCGTTGATGATAAGTGGAAGGGACTCCTTTTAAACTGTGGAGCCATGGTCTCCCCAGAATTGCAGCGTACGGCGAGTCAACATCCACAATACAGAGAGTAGTATTCAAGAAGTATTCATCACAAATTTTCACCATTAACTCAATCTCGCCCTTAGGCTTAGATGCAATGCCATTAAACCCATAAATGTTGTAGGAGGATACCGTCGGCGAGGGTATTTTCTTGTCTTTTGCTCTCATCGCCTCAAAGGCGGTGTTAAAGAGGATATCCACAGAACTTCCTGGATCAATAAGCACCTTTGGCAGCCTGAACCCTTCCATCTGAATAGTGAGAACCAGAGGATTATTATGATTTCTCCCTTCTGGTGGAATCTCTTGGGCAGAAAACCCAACACATGCTTTCATCCATTCCTGCAACGGCTCTTGCTTAGCGGCAACACTACAAATCTCATTTCCCATTCTATCTCTCTTATGAACTCGAGACATAACATTATCATGAAATTCATCCCTAGTAATTTTTGAATGCACAATGGAAAAGCAATCTAACTCCAGCAAATCTCGCTCAACCTTAACCTCATACACATTTGGAGTGTGGACTGGAACGGCTTGAATTGGCTGGACCAGGAGAGGAGGTGGCGGCGGTAATTCCAAGAAGTCCTGAAACTTCCCCATACGGACGAATCGATGAACTTCTTGCTGTACGCCGGTACAATTCTCAGTTGTATGGCCATGAAACTGGTGGAATTGACAGAATGAATTAGTATTGGCTGGCGGGACCCTTGGGTTTCCTCTGTTGTATGGATAGCGGATATCATCCCTACAATTTGAACTTTCAATCTGACCAAACGCATCTGTATAAGAAACACGCAACTTGGGCAAAGTAGCATCTTGGAAAGGTTGCTGGTTGCCTCTACCAAACTTTCTGTTATCCCCATTGTATCTTCTGTCTCCGTTTCCATTTCGCCGATTATCTCTTCCTCCTCGTCCGTAGTTTCCTCCCCTGTTATCTTGCTTATCTCGCCCGTCCTGATTTTCTCGCTTCTGAGAATTCCAATGTTGCTCGGCGGTAACCTGCTGCTTTCCTGCCTCGGAGACTACTATCGCCGATGAAGGATTCTGCGCCAACCTCCGCTGTTCTGCCTTCAACCATTCTTTCATAATTTCTTCTTGGTCTTCCGGCGATAAACTGTTGATCGAGTGAATTTGTTTTGCTCTTTCCTTTTTTAGCCGCAACTCCTCTTCTCTAATTTCTTCAAAACTTAACCATTCATCCTGCATCGCCCTCAAGGTCAGCAGATCCTGTGGTATGTTCCAAAATAACTTCTGGTACAACTGGTCAGTAGTCTCCATAGCGCTAAGAAATGATCTTATCTTCTCCTTTTCTGAAACTTCTGATCCTACCTCGCTGCTTGCCTTTCTCCATCTTGTAATAAAAACTTTATAAGTCTCCGAGGGTCTTCTCTTAACATTGAATAATCTTTCCACACCAGGCCGGCCTCTATTATTCTGAATAAAAGCATGCAGGAATCTGCTTTCTAGCTTCTCAAAGGATTTGATTTTTCCTTCTTCTAGCCCATCAAACCAGGCTAGGGCTTCGTCCTTCAAAGTAGCAGGGAATGCCATGCACATTATCGGGTCTGATCCTACCCAAGCCGCCATATCTCGCCTATAAGCTTTTGAGTGCTGTGTAGGATCTCCCGTTCCATCATAAATGGAAGTGAATTTGGGTGTAGAATACTTGGGAGACACGAACCCATATGTAATACAATCATGAAAGGGTGTTTTCTGTGCTTCTATAAGTGCGACCTTATACCTCGATTCCCTCGAAGATCCACTCAACGCTTCCACCTTACTTTTTAGTCGGCGCAGGTCCTCCTTCATCTCCTTATTAACTTTATGTCGTCGCTTAGAGCTATTTCGATCTTTATCCTTTCCAGGCAAATCTACCCTTCTGCCTCTTTCGTCATACTTCGCTGATGAGTCTGAAATTTCCGTTGAGCTGGTCCCACTCCTTTCGTGTCGGCGAGATGAGTGAGTATGAGAATGAGACTCATGGCGAGATGAATGAGTATGGGACCCGTGGCGAGATGGATGAGTATGGCGAGTAGAATGCGAGTGGGACCCCTGACCTTTGTTCTGTGCCGCCATCAGCTCTCTATGACTCTGAAGTACTGTCTCCATTTGCAATTGCATTTGCCTCTCGAACTGATTAGCCTGCCTGTTGTTGGCCTCAAGAATTTGCCTCAGCAATGTTTCTGTGGTATTTGTGGATCCAGTATTATCTGCTATCACTACTGGGCGAGTTACAGTTGCTCCTGGCGCTAATACTGCACCATTTCTACCGGCCGCCTGTGGGGTTTCTGCTACCACCGCTGGAACCTCCTCTACTGCATGAAGTGCTTCTCCGACGACATCCTGTACTAATTGCTGCTGAACGTTGGCCGCCTGTGTAATTGCATTCTGAGCTATTTCCCCTGCATTCGATGTTTCCCCGAGGGTAAATCTTCTTCCACCAATCTGCTCGCCATGAGCATTTGCTTCTATTGCGCTACTAATTCTTGTTAGCATTGGATTAGGTTCAGGCGACCTTTCTGTATTCTCAAAACGAGTGATATCCTCCATGTAAACTTCTTCTTGGCGAGTCACTTGCTGGACTGGAGATCGGCGAGATGAGCTTGCTACATTAGGATCTGTTGGGCCAGCTAGTTCCATTGCTCTGCTTCTAGTGTTGCGACCACTGGGTAATGCCGCTGGTGTAGGAAGTATAGGGTGTCGAGGAGGCCTACCCGCCGGGGCTTTATCACTTCTCCCTCTTGGACCCATTCGCCGAGATACTGTAAAAGAAGACAAACACACTTCCTGACAGTATTGCTCTGTTAGTACTGTGGGTAAATGCCAAATAAGTTAGTTGGATTACTTTTCAGAAGATTGATGAATGAAATACAAAAGGAGCAACTTTGCATCACGTGACGGGCAGATGATGACCTAAGCATGACAAAAATTGCAAAACAACCTATGTGGCTATGATTTTGAAATCAAAATGATTGTACGGCCAATATCTTGGAAAACAGCCTAGCAGGGTTTTAAGATGGAATTTTCTTTATGAAACCGAGGTTTATACCAACTTCCTTACCAGAAAATATATATCTATATTTGAAAATTCCTACCCAAAACAGCAATTCTCTTTATAAACGACTAATTTTCTTACTGCTCATGTGAGAAAAGTGAAATTTGTGATGCGATTGTCCCAGCAGGCCGATTAATCATCTTTTATAAGCATACTAGTACTCCACACAGCATGATGTCCTTAAATGGTAAAAATGTTCATCAAGAATCTAGATTCATCATCATAGCATACTAAAAATACTCTAATGCTTTCTAATTTTAATAACACTGTGCAAGGTAATCTTTTATAACGAGTTACCTATCATACCATGTATAGCAAAACAAAAGCGAAATCATGAAGAAATGTCATATGGTTGGCAGAACATCCCAAAATAGTATGAAAATTTTGCTGCAATATGACGGCGAGCTCTAGAGCTCTAATGCTATACCATATATAGGGAAACAAAGAACATACAGTAACATCTCAACTCATATTCAGAATCAGAGAAAACATGTATGAGCTAAAACTCATGAAGAATCAATAAGAAATTCTATATATAGCGAGTAAAGGCAACTGAGATAGTACCGACGAGTTGCTATGCGTGTGGTTCATACCATATATGGAAAGAAAAGAACATCAATAAATCATACCAACAAATCAAGGAAACACAAGTTCAAAACCTTTTCTAGCGCCAAAATGTAACTGTGTAAAATCCCAATGGTTAGATCTTACACAGTACACCCAAATATGATACATTCACATACACACAATCATTTCCAAAGCATACATCCATACAACAATCATAAGAGATATAAAAGGGATAAGAGTTAGAGTTACTTGACAAGGTGATTTACTTGGTTCGCCCATAATAAGGACTACATCCAAGGATTCCACTAGTATAAGTATGATTACAACATTCCATTACCTTGCTAATCTTCTATGTTTAGTTCCTTGAATAAGAACCTTAACTTTAGTCTTGGGCTGTAGAGAGCAAGTAGGATACTTTTCCTCTCTCCAGACCAATCCCAAATGTCTCCAACCCCTTTCTCAGTTGGGTTAGTTCACTATTTATAGACCTTTTACATAGTGGTGAACAGCTAATACAAACAAAGTTAGACTGACACTATTTGTCATGACTCGCCGACACATATACCTCGGCGAGTTCATTCCGTACTTAACAAACATAGACGAGAGAATCTTCTTGGGGATTATGTTGATGACGCATCCTCCACTGAGTCAACCAGTCAACCTGACAATATATCCGTTCTGACCTCTCTTAAATGCTCACCTAAATTTCACCTAACTATCACCTAACTCTGGCGATAGGTCTTATACTCGTTGAAACCCTGCTCGCTGGTGCCTTACTCGCTGATTCTTATGTCGCCCGTCTTGTCACTCGCTGATCCAGGACATCTCAGCTACATTCTTTTTAGACAGCAGCTCATCTAGGATGCTTTCATATCGGATAGGTATTTTCTACCCTTACATTTTGCCTCTTTCATCTCCTAAGACTTTAGTCGCCGGGGGTGAAACTTCCATTACTCGCCGAAAATACCGCCCTACGTTCTCCACTAGCCTTTCTTCACGCCACACGTCCGCTAGCATGCATCAGTTACCCCACGTGTCTTCCATGCATAGCTTCACTTTACGACTGGTAACCGTTTTCGCCCATTACTTCCATTACTCCACTACAGCTCATAACCGTTATCGCCGGTTACTCTCCCCTGCACTCGTATAAATACTCGGCTCTTCATCTGCTTCTTCCTTTACGAGTTTTTTCTAAACCCTAATCTTTCTGCTACTGCACTCTGAACCCTTCATCTTCTTTCTTTTCTTACAGTCTTAAGGTTTCCCTTACTGTTATTTCTTCTCTTCTCTCCTTTGCTTCACAACGATTTCCTCTTCTCTTCTCTTTACACTAATTCCTACTTCAGATCCCTTTTTCTTTATTTTCCGTCACCAATAACCACCATTCTTCATCTTCTCCGGCTAACCTTCAACCGGAAACCACCAATCTTCATCTTCTCCGGCAATCTTTAAGCTGCTTTAATGGCTCCAAAACCCTCTAAGTCTAAAAGCACAGCTAGCAAGACAAAGTCTACTGACCTAAAGGTACCACACTGGAATACCGATTGGCCTGGCTATTGTGCTCATTACAAAGTTGAATATCTCAACCCCAAAATCCATTCCCTGCCTGAGACAAAGAAAGCATCTGATCTATTATCTGTCGACGATCTTCTTCGATCCGAGACAAGTAATACCTGGGCGACTGTCGCTTTTGGTCAGCTGAAGGCGGGGCTAAAGTTTCCTCTCTACAACCCGAGTAATACTTTTATCGTTGATCTTCTTGCGGCGATTAACAGAAGTCCCTTCCAACTAACGGGTAATGCTATCCGAGTGATGAATGAATGGAGCCTGCGCCGAGAGGGCAAAACAAACTATCCTGGGCTCGCCAACCTAGAAGCTCACAAACCTGAGGAGTTTACCTTGAAAAATTTTCTTGAGCAATATTCTGTGGCTTCTTGCAACAGAAAAACTGACCCTTGGGCTGTTCGATTTGCCCCCAAACCCGCTACAGTTTTGTTACTCGCCGACGTCGAGATCACCAGCACTAAGGACAAACCATCCGTTCGTCACAGCTCTGAGGGCGAATTTTCCAATCTTCCCTGTCTCGTCGACGGTCCTTGGTTACTCGGCTGGGAGGATGAGGAAAAAACCAAAATCCGAGAGGCTTTCTTGCCTGAGCA
>JAJJMA010255591.1:1714-25080 GCA_023529015.1 Papaver nudicaule | reverse complement strand
TTTTAATTGTTAATGGCTTTGTATTGGTGTGTGAAGCTAGTAATGTAACTAGAAGCATTATTATAAGCCAATGGTTTTGTCTTGTTAAAAATGACGTCTTTCCTTCCAAATAGGCCAAAAGACAACTATACGAACTCAGTTCAACCTGAAAATGGGGGGATACCAAAGTACACCACCAACTTTTTGTTCACGAATCTGATAGACAGATCTCTTGATTAATTCAGTAATTTGAATCAAATACAACATGGTAATGCTAGATAGATCTTTGTTCCTAGTCCCGAACAACAAGAGCAAGTCTTGTTTGATCTTTCAAGAGTCGAATTCTCATACTGAAAAGCATATATGCCAGGTCTTTACTAGGAGATATGAATTCTATAAGGATATACATTAACCAAGAATTCAATCTAGGTTGAATCAACACCAATTTCAATGCTTCAATTTTATCAAACAAGAATACAATGCCGAATCACAACTAGCGGAAAAAAAACCTAGGAGTAGGACTTCGTCCAATTTGAACACCACATTGTATTATACCGCTACAAGAACTAGCCTTGAAGATACGAGTTTGGATTAAAGTCATACCTTTACCAATTATCCGGTAACAATCCGGTGATTCAAGAGTATGATCAACGTGAATGAACAAAGAGTACGTCTTTTATATATGGATTAGCTAGTCTTCGTTGTATTTGGATGATATTTTGCTTAGATTACTTAAACTATCAAAGATGAACATAACTCAGTGAGAGACAAAGAAAGAGTCTAGTCTTATTTCTCATTAAGGAAATAAAGTTTCTAAGTACTCAATTTACTATTTGTCAAGGGATGATAATCAGTTTGCTGATTACATTTCCAAATTTGTTAGAGAGTCTTGTGTTCATTTAGAGTCTCATTCGAATTTTCCAGTAGAAATTTGTGATCTATTGGCCAAGGATCAAAACTGTTAGAGCATGGCTTGGTCAACCTCACTAAGTGTTGGTATGTCAAGCTTAGTTGTCAACTTTAGTGATCAAAACTCGACCGCTAAACAACACACAATTAGGTGAAGTCATGTGAGAGTTAGCTTTAGGCTGTGGAAGATTTTGGTAGAATCATTGGTTGAAGAGTTGAAGAAAGACTGAAGATCAAACGAAGACATCTGGCTTCATCATTCAACATGTTAGTGAATCTAACTAACGCGATTCCATTATCTTTTATACTTGTGCTACAAAAGACATAAACATAACTCTCAGCTTGAGCTTTACGTTATGACTTGATCATTTGTGATAAGTGTGTCTTATGATAACTCCGCTTTACCACTTGCGGTATTATGACGTTCCAATATTGCTTAGAGCTTTTTTTTCTTCTCCGTCTCTAAGCTAATATAAAGGTTTTTCCTAAAACCTTTTCGAGTTGGATATAGGAATGTGATGTTATCTTGGTAGTACTACGAGATTTTATCCATCACAGTATTGTGTCTCATCTTACCTAGTCTGGCTCTCTCGGATTGATTGCATATATTTATATGAGCCAATGTAAGAGAGATCGTTGTGTAGACTCTAAATACTTCTGTTATGAGATTCGAATACGACGTCATGGTTTGGCTCTGAACTCTGAAGTTCTGAATCATTCATTTGATTCTGTATATGAACATCCTGTTGTTGATGGTGGTTTTTGGCGAGGAGGTCACGGGAGTAATTTTGCATCAATTTCTGGCATCCTGGAATAGCTCGAGATAAGGTATGAATTTATTTTTACAGTAGGGATAAGATATTTGGTTACCATTAGCCATATTTTAATATCTCGCGACCCTAGCCTAGTAGCATGGTCCATATCCCTAGCCTACGTATTAAAATACCTATGCATGCGCATTAGCCTAGCTCATGCTCAAGCCAAAACCCTAGGTGCTTCACGCCACTCCATGGCATACCGTGGATATGCACGGCCATGGCATACCTTAGATATGCACGGCATTGGCCATGCCTAATTTTTGGATATGCACGGCATTGGCCATACCCAATCTTTGGGTGCCCACGGCATTGGCCATGCCTAATCCTTGGATGCCCGCGACATTGCCCATGCCTAATCCTTGGGTGCCCACGACATTCTCCTTGCCTCATCTTTGGATGCCCACGCATCCTCCCTTGCCTAATCCTTGGAGGCCCACGATTATCCCCTGCCTCAGTTTTTGGGTATCCATTACCTTTAGCGCGCCCTAACTTTGGATATCCATGCCATTAGCTCGCCCTAACCTTTGGATATCCATGTTAGTTATCTTGGCCTGATTTTGGGTGTTTATGCCACCTCATTGGCCTGATTTTTGGACGCCCACGGCCATCCCTCTCTTTAGTTTTTGGGTGTCCATATTTATGGCTCGCCTTAATCTTTGGATGCCCATGGCATCACCCTTACTCAACTATTTGGGGGCCCTTGCGCCACCCCTTGCCTTAGTTTTGGATTCCCACGCATCCACCCCTTACCTTAGTTTTGGATGCCCACGCATCCTTCCCTTCTCTTAGTTGTGGATGCCCACGGCCATGCCTTAGGTCATTCTTTGGACCCCATGGTCGTGCCTTGGCCAAACTCTTGGAGGCCCGAGGTTATGCCTTGGCCAAATACTGGAGGCCTCATAATCATGCTTAGCCTAATTTATGGGGGGCCTTATAGTTGGCTCTCGCCTAATTCGTGGGGGTCTTATTGTTTTCCCTCGCTTGTATTCATGGAGGTCCATGATCATCCTCTTCCCCTCACGGCTATCCTTGCCTTCTTAGAGCTAGAGTATATCTTTTCCTAGCCTCCCCTCTATTTATGGATCCTATTGATCCAAGTCCTAGAGGATTGTGGATTTTATTGAGTCCATAATACTCTAGTTTCCTAATTGAGTTCGGAAATCTGGCAGCTCACGTATTTCTTCATTGTGCGATTTTTACAGCCCAATCCGTGAAGAATTAGGAGGCGCTTCCTTCACGAAAGATTTTCCTCTGTGAGTTGCCTACAACATACTAAAAATTCGGAATTTTATCTAATATAGGCTAGCCTGGGCGATTTTATTAATGGATAACATGCAAGCTGTCCAGAAATCCGAAAATAACATAAATGTTATGGCTTATCTTTTGTGTCCTATGCCTAACCTCTCAATAAGGTTATTATGCCATGTAACATGGCTCATTATAATTATTGTGGCCTATCTTTAGGTCTTATATTGGCAATTCTTATGCATTCTTGATGATGGCTACGCTATGATAGCATCATTCATCTGTTTTTCCTGATTATGGACTTGCTTCCATAAATCAGTGCTATAATTCTTAATCATGGCTCATGGCTATGACTTATATTATTTTGGACATTTATATGTCTTCATTACTCAGAGAATTGGTGCATTACATGCCACAAGCCAATTTCTCATATTTATGGCAAACCGAAAGTCGTATTTACTTGACTATTGCAACAGAGAGTTGCTGAAATCCTCTCAGTCTAATTGGCGATTGCATAGCTCAATCCTTAGACTTATCTTATCTAAATGGCGGTTGCTAGCTCAACCCTTAGATTTATCTTATTGGTTTAAATGGCGATTGCCCGGCTCAATCCTTAGACCAAACCTAAAAGAGATACACAAGCTTATCGCTTAATCTCTATCTTTATGCAAAAGTCCTGAGTTTACCAATAATTGGTACGAATTTGCACTTAGTCAGCTTTGACTTAACAAATATTCAATATTTAACAAATCTTACGAGAATCAAGTAAGTTACATGGGGGGATATTCTTTAGGGTTTTGGTTTGGCGGTCTACGGCACGTGTGATTGCAACGGCTCAATCACTTAACGGGAAAGAAACTAAGTCGTGCGAACGTTGCTGAAAGAGGGGATGAGAAAGTGGGCGGTTTGTTCTTCCCTAATATTAGGCGCAAGACTTGCCCCACTTACTCCACACTCCCACTCTTCCACTTCTTCCACTTCTTACGAGATCAGTTGGAAATATATTGCTATAAATAGGTCACTCGACCAGTTTGGAAACAACAGAACAGACAAGTTCAACAGTTTAATTCAGTGCAAGTATAATCAAGTCTATCTTATCGATAATTGATTAACTCTTCTCACTCAGCATTCAATATCTAGTGAGAACTGAATATCCATCCTTATCTAGCAATTTAATCTCAACATCATAGAAAATCATAGCAATTCTCTGATCTCATCTTTCTCTGCTTCCCTCCCTAAACCAACCCTATATCCTCTTCTTGTAACTGAAGCAATACTCGAACGGCCATTTCTTGGTTTAGGCGAGTCTTGTTCGATCTTGACCTCTCGAATTCCATTACAATCTTTTATTACATCATTACACTTCACACTTTCCCCCCTCAAATTCTCTTTATTGTTTTACACCTAAAACACCTGTATGCCATATCTCACTTCTGGATTCCGAAACCATATTTGTGTATCTCAACTAATGAATTTTCAATGTTCGAAACCTCAATGTAGGTTTTGGTAAAACTAAACGTTGATTTCGAAACCAAAAAACTGGTTTTCGTATTCATAAGTTATTGGTCCAAAACTTAAATATTGTGACCAATTAGATATCACAGATTCGTAACTATGTTTGTTGGCTTACAGTGACTTGAGAATCGAGGCCAATGTGTCTTGACCATGTGAGTTCTAAAAGGTAGAAAAGACCCTGGGGTTTCCTAAAGGCTTATGTGAACCGGGAAATATATTCCTATGCGTCGAGGCTAAAAAGGTGTGATGCTGAAACGGTTCTAGAACACATGGACTCTCAAGTACGACACCAAACATTTGTGAAGAATTAAATATGTGTTTTTTGTTTCGAAACCTTAACCAAGGTTTTGTTAAACAAAATCTAGATTTCGAAACCAAGCTTTAGGTTTCGCTATGTGGAAACTTGATTTGGGAACCTTAATATGGTTCTGGTCATCTAATGAACTTTAGGTTCCGAAACCTTAATTTGGTTTCTGCCAAAACTGATCTACGTTTCGAAACCTTAATATGGTTGACTCAGAGGGCGTAACTTCGAAGTTCAAACTCTACCTTTTTAATTTATGCTTCAACGAATTAATGAGTTTGATATTCTCGGTTTGAAGTTTGAATTCGTTCATCTTCAATGTACAACTAAGTGGAATTGAGTCATCATCAGAAATATGGTTAGTCGCTCTAGTTAGTAGACACATGATTTCGGATAAATATTGTACGTGATTAAATCTTCGTATGATTTTACTACTCGATCAAATATTCATTTGATGTTTTGATTTGAATTCTTGGATATCATTAACGTGACATCTATATTGGAATCAAGAATTCAGGAGATTTAACATTTTGCTAGTTACTCGTGGAATCTCGCACCGTACTTCCAATGGTATATCTATTTGCGTGATTCGGAACGTCTGAACCATTGTGTTCACTTAAGCTTAACACACAAGGCTTGTCCACTTCTGTTATGATACGTTTATGCGGAACGTTGAACCACGTTGGACTAGATCCCACTTCCACCTAGGTTCGTATGGTTAGCCCAGCAATACCAAGGAAGTAATGTCGACATTATTAAAGCTGGTGACGACATTTGGAAGTAATAATAATATCTAAGGAGATTTTCGAAACTAAGGACACGTTTTCGAATTGAGATCTTTCCTAGGGATCATATTTGGTAAGCACCATATTTCGAATTAAAAGAAATATCCAAATATACCTTAAGATATTATTTTCTTTGATTGCTCTTGGCTAAACATGTTTCGAAAATATATTTTCTTTTCTTGAATGTAAAATGCTAGAGTATTAGTTCTCATTAAATGCTATGAGACTAAATGGGGAATTTCGGAATTAATATGTAAATGTGCTTTGTGGAATTTCCGAAATTAAGTTTGCCTCATTTCAAAGCTAAGCCTTAGTCAATATAAATAGGAGTGGTACCTCTCCTGAAAGCTTTATCCTCTGGCCAAGCTCTTCTTTGGAATTGAAAGCTTGTGTTTGTCGCTTTTCTTTTCAGTTACCTTTGAGCTTTTGCCCTCGGTCTAGAATTGCATGAAAGTCTTCTCTAGGGATCGAGAAGCCTAGAAGTACCTTTTATGGGAAACTAGTTTATGTTTACTAGTCTTCTTTGTATTGTACTTGTGTTCTGTTCTATCACGTCTATCAAACCTTGCGATCTTGTTTATTATAAGGTCCTTCTTTTCTGATATAAGGCCACTCAAGATCGTTGTGATTAGAACATACTCTTTAAATATTAACCTGGATTTGTCAGCAAGCCGCTTTCGGTTTGTGTGACTAAACTATAGATATTGAGTGGAATCAGGATCGTTGTTATTGGATTTGTTCTTTGCAGGTACATCGTTCTTCACGATCATATCATATCGTATTTGCTACAGCTATCTGCTTGATTCCAACTGGGACGACAAGGCTGCTCTTTCGGGAGTGTTAATGCATAATGTAGGATGGACACGTGGCGCCATCTCAGGAGGTTACGCACGGAGGCAACGAGGATCACAAAGGATGAAAGCATATCCCAGAAAACCAACATCCCATCACGAGACGATGAAATCCAAGGGAGGAGATTGAAGGATCACCAACCTAGGATACTAGGAGAAAGAAGACACGTTAAGGAAATAGTCACACCGCATTTAATGTTGTTGATAGCAGGACAAAAGTTGTCTGTCGATTGGGGATTGGTCCAGCCAGCTATGGAGAGCGGAAACCTCGACCAATGAGGAGCCTACAACGTATAAATACAACAAGGATCCACCACATATTGGTACGACGAGCGGGGATTGGATGATAAGGGCGGTCACCGAAGATGGACGATCCATCCAAGGAGCAGCACAAGATTGAAGCAACCAAGGGTAGCAAAGAGCGAGGCCTATGAAAGTACTATAAATACCTCCTCTCATCAGCAGTATGAGGAGGTCGCAGAATTCGGAAAAGGATAGCTAGGAGTGAGAATACTTGGATGAACATTCTCCAGATACCATTTGTCCTCTATCCATCAACAAATTGAAGGGACTTATAGTGTAAACCAGAGAAAGCTTTATTGATTTGAGATAATAGAACAACGATTTTACCCTCGAGGACGTAGGCACAAGGCTGTTGAACCTCGTTAAATTGTTGTGTTGATTATTGTTTTAAGTTTTATCTATTGTAGTTAACTTTGTCGACGATTGTCTTCAAAGTATTATCTTGATTGCCGTCAGTAGCCGACTTGGATCATAATAACCAACGATAATACGTTCAAACTCACGAACTAATCTCCGGTTGTTAACGAACAAAGGCCACCAACGACTAAAGCAATCGAACCACCAACAGTATTTACTTGAAGTATGATATGGGAAAATTAGTATCAACAGTTTGGCGCTAGAAACAAGGACCAGTTCCTTGTAGATTTCAAAACAACCAGATTTTAACAAAAATTGAGTTATTTCCTTTTCTTTATCACCTTTCATATTTGGTTTTAAACTCGGTTTGGAGGACCACCAAAAGATTAATATCACGTTCTGGTGAAGTATGATCTGAGAGTGAAAAACGAACTTGGTTGTAAAAGCAACAAGCAGACGATATCCTCCAAATCCATCAAAAAGGATTTCTTGTTGAAAAATTCACCGAAGTAATTTCTTAACTAATAGTTCAGACCATAGTTAGGAAAAAGAGCTATCACTACCCGGGAAAAATAGCTGGGTAAGGGAAGTTTGGATTCCCGAAAATCATTGTACCATCATCCCCTTTTTTGACATAACAACAGGAAAAGGGGTGGAAAAACTCTTGGATAACGAAGCAAGGCCATTGGTAACTGGAAGCCGACCGCAACCCGCGCTAACACGAAGTAGATTACAATCACTAAGGGCTCAAGGAGATACCAACCTTGATCTAGAGGAAGCGGTCAATCGTCCACGAAGTGCACACAGGAGCATGGCGGCAACATTCAACGAACCAGCGAGGGATAGGAATCCTTTGTAAGGAATGCCATTACCCGCAGAAGAAATGGTTGAAGAAGAAGATCTAAGACAAGATCAAATCCATCGCACCCATGTCGAACAAACAGCGAACTCGGTGTCAGTTCATACCGCGACCACCTCAGAAGAATCAGGCAACAAAGTGGGGCCAGTCATCAACAACGAAGTCAACAATGGAGCTGAAGGAACGAACGAATCTCCACTAGCAGCGCGGATGGAAGCTCTACTCCAAGACCAGAAAGAACAAAATGAGGTTTTATACGCCTTGGCACAAGAAAATCAGGCGTTGCGGGACAGAACCGAGGCGATAAAACGACAATCGCGAGCCCGAAGTTACCAACCCAGAAGAGATGACGAGGTCAATTCAGAAGCACCACAGAGTTATTCTTCGCTAAGGAATATGATTCTGGCACCACCACCCGTATGCATACCAGGAGGGTACCAAGGGAGGATCGACTTGCCGCAAAGGGAGATCCACAACATTCCAAGTCATTCTGTATCACACGGAAGACCGTGCCAAACTCAAAGCTACGGGACACAATCTCAACAGCGAAGATAGACGATAGCACCCCCACAGATGGGAGAAATGGCCACTCAGTTGAAAGACGTCATGGACCAGTTGGCGGATTTTTGAAATCTAAACAAGGAGGATACAAATTGGAGGAAGCCAAGCAGGAAGCTAGGACTACTCCTCTATCTGTTAGGCTCGAACGAAGTAAAATACCACCGAAGTAAGTGCCCATTGCCAAATTTCGCTTGTTATGACGGAACTACTGACCCGGCAGCACACCTGAAATACTATCTTCGGGTGTTGGCCTACTGGGATACCAATGACGTAGTGTTGTGCCGGTATTTCCCATCCAGCCATACCGGCATAGCACTGGTGTGGTTTGATAACTTGACACCGCATTCGATAGACTCCTTCGAAGAGCTATCTGATATCTTCGTGGAGACTTACATGTACAACAAGGCTACTAAGGCGGGGCTAGATAGGCTATTTGCATTAGACATTGGGCCACGAGAAACACTTCAGGCGTACATGGAGAGATGGCAAAAGGTGTGCCAGGCGATATGAAAGGTTAACCCGGAGATTAGCATTAACTGCTACAAGTTCGGGTTGGATAGAATGTCTTCTATCTTCGTGGAATTACATGCCCATACACCGACGACCGAAGGAGAACTTCGTGTCATCTAGGACAAGTACATCAGATTGGAGGACATTCAAAGGGATAATCCACGTGCACAAGACCGGAGTATCCCACAAAGAGCAAACTATCTAGAAGCTGTACCAGAAACATGATAGCGCTCAGCGGAGAAGGACGTCACCTCTGGATTCGAGAAGAAACCCAGGTACAAGGATACAAAGCCAGGAGACATAGGAAGGAGGGACTACGCAGATATGGTCTATTCCAACTTGACCTTGCCACTTTCTGAGATTCTGAAGAAAGAAGGAGGACGACAAGATTTCACATATCCATCTACCCGAGGTAAGCAAAGAGACGAAACCAAGAACCATAAGGATTACTGTGAATACCATCAGACCCGAGGGCACGATACCGACGCGTGCAAACACCTGAAAAACACGATCCAGAAGTATATCAATCAAGGAGACTTCGAGCAATATGTACTGTTACCCGGGCAGGCGGCCTCAGCAACAAATGTAGCATCACAGGAGAAAACAGTACGGCTACCCGAAGGTTACAAGTCACTCAATATGATCACATTCCAGCAGGAGAGCAAGCCCTCGTTGCCAGGAGACATATGCAACAACCTGAGAATAAGAAGGCGAACCTCGGAGCACGAAGTATTCAAGTTAAACGGAAGACTAACCGACGAATGGATGGCGACTCCGCTCATCTTTTCTACCAAGGACATCAACCAAGATGTCAAAATGCATAATGATCCTCTGGTGGTTACCTTACCCATCCACGGGTGGAACGTTTCCAAAATACTAATAGATGGAGGAAGTTCGCTTAATGTGCTTTTCTACGAACCTTATCTTCGGATGGGGTTGAAGGACGGGCAAATGGACGCATCTACGTGTACGATTTACGGATTCAACGGATCCACATCCAAGCCAAAGGGAGAAATAGTTCTGCAGGTAGACGGAGGACCTATGAAGACCATGGCAAGATTCAGCGTTGTCGATTCACCCTCACCCTATAACGCCATCATGGGGAGACTCTGGGTCCACCGTCTGAGAGGAACCGCTTCAACATATCACCATCACCTAAGATTTCCCACTCCATATGAAGAAATGGAGATCAAAGGAGACCAGCAAGATGCGCGAAGGTGTGACGCTGCCGAAGCTCAATATCACAACGAAGTTCAAGAAACACTTAAGAAGAATAAAGGAAAGCGAAAGGAAGAGGAAAAAGAAAAGCGGTACGAAGAATATCATGAGCAAATTAAGGCGGCAAAGACGGCATCATTACTCCCAGCTATAATGATGGTATCAACATCGACTGGGGACAAATAACAATTACAGAACGTCACCCCCATAGGAGCCCCGAAGCAACTATTCTCATCCGTCGAGCCAACGAAGAAAATCAATATTGGAACTGAAGAACGACCACGAGAGGTAAGCATGAGAACGCTGTTGGAGGAACCTATGGAAGTGAAACTAAAAGAGCTACTGAAGGAGTACTTAGATATACGTGGACAATGAAGGATATGCCAGGAATAGATCCTTCGGTGGTGTCCCATCACCTTCGGATAAATCCGGACACGCCACCGTTCAAGCAGAGAATAAGGAAGGTAGCCCCCATATACCACGAGGCAGTGGAAAAGGAGCTCCAAAAGTTGATGGATGTTGGATTCATCAGAGAAGTAATGTATCCGACCTGGGTATCAAATATGGTGATAGTGCCGAAGAAGAATGGAGGCGTAAGGATTTGCATCGACTTCAGCAATCTTAACAAAGCCTGTCTAAGGGACAGTTATCCCTTACCAAGCATTGATCAACTGGTCGACGCGACTTCAGGTCACGAATTACTATCTTTTATGGATGACTACTCGGGGTATAATCAAATAGCCCTGGCCGAAGAAGATCAAGAACATACTGCCTTTTTTACTCCAAGAGGGTTATATTGTTATACAAGAATGCCCTTCGGACTGAGAAATGCAGGAGCCACATATCAGAGACTGGTGGATAAAATATTCAAATAATGGATTGGAAAAAACTTGGAGGTATACGTTGACGATATGTTCGTAAAAAGTCTGAAGTCGAAAGATCATTTGGCGGATCTCAGAGAAATATTCGAAGCCATGCGGAGTTGCAAAATGAAGGTAAATCCGGAGAAGTGTACCTTCGGGGTGACCTCCGGGAAATTCTTAGGGTACTTAGTCACCAAAAAAGGAATCGAGGTGGATCCGGAGAAAGTCAGAGCTGTGGTGGACATGCCATCACCGAAGAACCTGAAGGACGTTCAAAGATTGAGTGGAAGACTGGCGTCACTGGGAAGATTCATAGCTCGATCATCAGATAGATGCAAGGATTTCTTCTCCACACTAAGGAAGGATTCCAGGTCGCATGGACAGAAGACTGCCAGCAGGCCTTCGAAAAAGTCAAAGAGCAACTAGCTACCCTTCCGACGCTACAAAAGCCAGACAAAGACGAAGTATTAACTCTGTATTTGGCGGCAACCAGCAGCGCAATCAGTGCGGTGCGGTCCTAGTCAGGACAAACAAGAAGGAGGAAATACCTATTTACTGCATCAGCAAGACTTTGTACCCCGCTAAAAGAAACTACACGAAGATGGAGCAGATCATCCTGGCCCTCCTATTCGCAACCCAAAAATTGCGGACCTACTTCAACGCACATACAGTAAGAGTCCTAACGAAGGCACCAATTGGCCAGGTCCTCCAAAATTCAGAAAGGGTGGGACGCATAACCAAATGGAATGCGCAGATAACGCAGTTCAAAATTATATTCGAACCTCGGACGGCGGAAAAATCACAGGTGTTGGCAGATTTCTTGGCGGACATACCTCTCAAACGAAGAAGAAATTGATGATATACCAGGAGCCGAAGAAGACAAAGAAGATCCTAACGATCTGCTGGAGCCAGTCAACTCCCGAAGATGGGAAGTGTTTGTGGATGGGTCTTCCAACAAAGAAGGCGGAGGAATATGAATTGTGATAACTACCCCTATAGGAGATAAGATCCTCCATGCATTCAGATTGGAATTTGAAGAATACACAAACAACATTGTGGAGTACGAAGCAGTGATCCACGCATTGCGACTAATAATCGAGTTGGGCATCACGGACGTCAGGATCACCAGCGACTCACAACTTGTCATTAGGCAGATCGAGCTTAAATACCAAACTTTGGATTTATGCCTTGCTGCCTACATGAAGTTAGCACAAGAACTTACGGCGAAGATTGAAAAGGTAACATACAGGCATGTAACAAGAAAGGACAATAGACATGCAGACGCATTGACATATATATCATCTATGCTACGCAACCCCAAGGTTACGTCCATCAAGGTAGGAAAAGTGTATGAACCATCGGTGAATACTGAAGCTGCGGGAGAAGAAGTAATGGACGTAGAAGGAGTATCCAGCCCACCAAGCACAGAAGGCAACGACGTAGAAGATGATTGGAGAATACCACTTCACCAATACTTAAGCAACGAAGTATTGTCCGAAGATCCAAAGTACGCAAAGAAGATCATCTCAAGGGCGGCAAGGTACCACCTTCGAGAAGGAATCCTCTACAAATCTACGTTCCTGGGACCACTACTCAGATGCATCACAAAGGAAGAGGGGATGCACATCTTAAAAGACATACATTATGGAGACGCGGGAAACCACAGCGGCATGAGATCCTTGGCGCAGAAAGCTCGACTACAAGGATACTATTGGCCAAGCATGAACAAAGACGCACTAGAAATGGCAAGACGATGTTTTGCCTGTTAGCAGTTTGCAAGAAAATTCAAAGCACCAGCAACGGAGTTAAACGCCGTACTAAGTCCCTGGCCATTTTCAAAATGGGGAGTGGACATAGTAGGCCCACTGGTAGCAGGGTCAGGCAATCGAAGGTTCCTGATAGTCACCACTGACTATTTCACCAAGTGGGTAGAGGCTGCACCTCTTGCCCACATAAGAGATCGAGACGTATTCAAATTTCTTTTTGAACACATCATTTGTAGGTTTGGAATTCCGGCGGCCATAGTATCTGACAACGGAGCACAACTCAGCGGAAAGAACATTGACATGTTGTTTGATACCTACAAGATCCAGAAGATCAAATCAACACCGACGTACCCACAAAGCAACGGTCAGACAGAATCCACGAACAAAACCATAGCCCTGATCCTAAAGAAGAAGCTCGACAATTATAAAGGGAAATGGTGTGAACAGTTGCACAACATGCTATGGGCATACCGAACAACTCGAAAATAAGCAACAAGAGAAACGCCTTTCATGCTGACCTACGGAACCGAAGCTGTGATTCCCACTGAGGTTATCATCCCAACAACCAAGACCGAAGCATGAGAGAACATATAACCACGGACCTGATCTACGAAAAGTTAGATGATCTAGAAGGACGAAGGGAGACCGTACTTCAAAGAATGGAAAACTATCAACGGAGGATAGCCAAGGAGTACAACAAAAAGGTAATTCTTCGAAACTTTACGGTGGGAGAATTTGTAATAAGGCAGATACCACCATACCAAAAGAAGACTGAATGGGGAAAACTAGCCCCCGTATGGGAATGATCATATGTCATTAAAGATATTGCAGGGAAGGGATCTTATTACCTCAGAAACATGCAGGGAGACACTTTGCAACACCCATGGAACGCCCGGTACATTAAGAAGTACTACCCATAGGGCAAAGGAGGAGCAGGAGTTACCAGTCAGAAGTTCCACCACTCATCTTGTGTTACTTTCCACGAAGGACGCTATGGCGCAGTATATTAATAAAATGTCTTTTTTTGCTCCAAAGGTGACAGAATTTTAAAAAGTAACAGCGATGTAAGTGCAATAATAAGTTTGCCAGCAGCCTAAGTGCAATAATAAGTTTGCCATGACAGGAGTATACCTGCTGATCACAGGTGATCATCTCTAGGATCCTCATTAATATGTATGAGGCGATGCGTAAGAATCCCAATGATAGAGATAGCTTGAACGTCGCCCCTAGCGGGAGAATCTTGAATCCTTCTCCCGGGTTAATGTCCTAAATCATCCCCTGGCCAAGGATGGTTGAAAGATAATGCTTAACCCAAGAAGGTTGAAATGCCTGAAAAAGTAGACACTAAGGGGAAGATCCCATGATCAACAAGGTTACCATTCGGATATATCCGATTACAATTAGACACTAGGAGGAAGATCTCATGATCAACAAGGCTACTATTCGGATATATCCGATTACAAAAGGTTACAAGTAACAGAAGACAAGTACACGAAGGCAAGAAATGGCCAGGAATTCACCCAACAGGTCAAAATGCAGGTGTAAACAGGGAATTCCGAATAATTTCTTCCGTATGAAAGGGAAACTAAGGGACATCCATCCTCGGAAAAGCGATACCAGGGAAATGGCACTCGGCTTCAGCAAAAGCTTCGTTCACGGTTATCGCAGCAGAACGAGCGTAGGTGAGACTCAGCCCCTCCGTTTGAGAAGCAACAACAGCGGCTACCTTAGCGTCAAAATCACGAAGCTGGGATTTCAAGAGGACAATTCGGCAACCGCAGTTTCTTCACGAGCCCTAGATTCCTCAGCAACATGCCTATACTCTTCCGTCAACAGCGTAACAGCATTAAGTTCGGACTTCAGCTCTGAAACCCGATCATCAAAGATTGACATTTGTGAACCCAAAGGAGGATCAAGATCTTTTAAGAAGAACGAAGACCAGTCCACGGGCTTTACGACAGCAAAGGACAAGGGGGAGGCGTGAGTAGCAGATTTCACCACTGACTCAAGAAGACCAGACGAAGAAGGGATGCAAACCTCGGCGGAGCAAGACAAAAGCTCAGCCGTATCTTTCATGTTAACATGTGTCTCAAGAGCAGAAGAGAACTCAGGGTACTGGTTGTCCTGCACATCGGCGTCATCAGTAATATCCACAACTGCAGGGGCAGGCAGGCAACTTCGAGCAGCAACGTCATCATCAGTATGGTGACCAGAGGAAACATCTTCGGAGCTATCTTCAACACCCGCGCTTACCCTAGAAGCAAAAGACTCCTCAGGCTCACCAACTTCGTCCACAGATTCTACTTCGGCCTTTGGTTTTTTCCTAGTAGCAGGCTGAAAAAACGCAAAATCATTTGTCTAAGGCACGGGCAAAGGGGGACAACTACATACGCACAAAGAGAGGATATCAATCACCCATACCTTCGACAACGAAGTAACGCCAACTGCCCTCAGGGACTGGCAATCAGGAGAAAAGCAAGCTATCAGAAAAAAAATTTAATAACAGGAAACCGAAGACAAAAGCAGAAATACATACACGCGAAGGAGTCGGATTAAAGCGCCAGGCGACAAAGGTTCGATAGCGTGGAGGAAGATCCTTCATCAAACGAGGAAGGAAAAGGCCAGGCTGGGACCGAGATTTCCTAAAACCAGCAACCCATGGACCAATGACACGAAGAGGAGTACGCATCCATCGGTGATCACGACTAAGACGAAGCCTCTGATCAGCAGGAAAAGGAAGACTAATTGTCCCATGGATAACTAGCAAGTTAGGGTCATCACAATCATCCAGCAAAAGAGGGACCTTGTCACGGATTCGCTTAGCAGAAGGGGCAAATCGATGAGGTCCAACCGACCAAGGCACCACGTTAGAGCTCTGAACAGAGTCCCCCCAGGTCAAGTTGAAGTTTTGAGGAGTATAATCTTCTCGACGAACCATTGCTAAAGAAAAGGGATCATAACATCTCATGCGAGTACGACCTTGAGCACGAAGCTGTTTTAGGTATAAAACAAATAAGAGAATCTGAGGGGTAAAGTATGAAGTGTGATGATGTAATAAAAGATTGTGATGAATTCGAGAGGTCAAGATCGAACAAGACTCGCCAAAACCAAGAAATGGCCGTTCGAGTATTGCTTCAGTTACAAGAAGAGGATTTTAGGGTTGGTTTAGGGAGGGAAGCAGAGAAAGATGAGATCAGAGAATATTGCAAGATAAGGATGAATATTCAGTTCTCACTAGATAATAAATGCTAAATGAGAAGAGTTAATCAATTATCGATAAGATAGACTTGATTATACTTGCACTGAACTTGTTGAACTTATCTGTTTTTTGGATGAGATTGAGATGATTTCCCAAACTGGTCGAGTGACCTATTTATAGCAATATATTCTCAACTGATCTCGTAAGAAGTGGAAGAAGTGGAAGAGTGGGAGTGAGGAAAGAGTGGGGTCAGTTGTTAAGAGTCTTGCGCCTAATAATAGGGAAGACTAACAACCCACTATCTTATCCCATCTTCTCAGCAACGTTCACACGACTTAGTTTTCTTTCCCGTTAAGTGATTGAGCCGTTGCAATCACACGTGCCGTAGACCGCCAAACCAAAACCCTAAAGAATATCCCCCCATGTAACTTACTTGATTCTCGTAAGATTTGTTAAAGATTGAATATTTGTTAAGTCAAAGCTGACTAAGTGCAAAGTCGTACCAATTACTGGTAACTTAGGACTTTGCGTAAAAATAGAGATTAAGCGATAAGCTTGAATATCTCCTTAAGATTTGGTTTAAGGATTGAACCGGGCAATCGCCATTTAAACCTAATGAGATAAATCTAAGGGTTGATCTAGCAACCGCCATTAGATAAGATAAAATAAATCTAAGGGTTGAGCTAGCAACCGCCATTAGATAAGATAAGATAAGTCTAAGGATTGAGCTATGCAATCGCCAATTAGACTGAGAGGATTTCAGCAACTCTCTGCGGCAATAGTCAAGTAAATACGACTTTTGGTTTGCCATAAATATGAGAAATTGGCTTGTGGCATGTAATGAACCAATTCTCTGAGTAATGAAGACATATGAATGTCTAAAATAATATAGGTCATAGCCATGATCCATGATTAAGAATTGTAGCACTGATTTATAGAAGCAAGTCCATAATCAGGAAAAACAGACGAATGATGCTATCACAGCGTAACCATCATCAAGAATGCATAAGCATTGCCAATACAAGACCTAAAGATAGGCCATAATGATCATAATAAGCCATGTTGCATGCTATGATCATTTTATTAAGAAATTAGGTATAAGGCGCAAAGGATAAGCCACAACATTTATGTTATTTTCAGATTTCTGAACAGTTTGCATGTTGTCCATTGGTAAAATCGCCCAGGCCAGACCATATTAGATAAAAATCTGAATTTTTAGTATGTTATAGGAAATTCACAGAGGAAAATATTTCGTGAAGGAAGCGCCTCCTAATTCCTCACGGATTGGGCTGTAAAAATCACGCCATGAAGAAATACGTGAGCTGAACTGCCAGATTTCCGAATTTGATTAGGAAACTAGAGTATTATGGGCTTAATCAAATCCATAATCCTCTAGGATTTGGATCAGTGGGACCCATAAATAGGGGGAGGCTAGGAAAAGATGAAACCTAGCTCAAAGGAGGCAAGGATAGCCGTGAGGGGAAGATGATGATCATGGACCTCCATAAGTACAAGCGAGGGAAAACAATAAGACCCCCACGAATTAGGCGAGAGCCAACTATAAGGCCCCCATAAGTTAGGCTAAGCATGATTATGAGGCCTCCAGTATTTGGCCAAGGCATAATCTTGGACCTCCAAGAGTTTGGCCAAGGCGTAATCATGGGGCTCCAAGGAATGACCTAGGGCATGGCCGTGGACCAAGGGAAGGATGCGTGGGCATCCAATATTAAAGCAAGGAGTGGATGCATGGGCATCCAAAACTAAGGCGAGGGGTGGCGCAAGGGCCCCCAAGTAGTTGAGCAAGGGTGACGCCATGGGCATCCAAAGATTAAGGCGAGCCATAAGTATGGACACCCAAAAACTAAAGAAGGGGACAGCCATGGGCGTCCAAAAACAGGCCAAGGGAGGATGCGTGGGCACCCAAAGAAGAGGCGAAGGGGAATGCCGTGGGCATCCAAAGATTGGGCATGGCCAAAGCTTAGGCGTGGCCAATGTTTGGGCATGGCCAATGCCGTGCCTATCCAAAGTTCAAGCATGACCAAAGTTTAGGCGTGGCCATGAGGACGGGATAGGGTTTAGGCCAAGAGCGGCCGTGAGGTGGGGATAAGGCAAAGGTGGCGTGGACGCCCAAAAATCAGGCCAAGGCATGGCCATGGACGTCCAAAGCTAAGGGGAAGGAGTGGCCATGGGCCTCCAAGGGTTAGGCGAGGCAAAAGATGTGGATACCCAAGTTTAGGCCAAGCAAGTAGCATGGGCATCCAAAGTTAGGCCAAGCCAAAGGCGTGGGCATCCAAAACTAGGCCAAGGCATGACCGTGGATGCCCAAAGTTTGGCCAAAGGAGTGGCGTGGGCATCTTGGCCAAGTAGATGGCCGTGTATACCCTAATCAGGCCAAGGTTGGCCGTGTACACCCAATATGCCTAAGGCGTGAATGGCCTAGGGTTTTGGCTCAAGCACGAGCTAAGCTAATGCGCATGCGTAGGTATTTTATCGTATAGGCTAGGGATATGGACCCTGCTACTAGGCTAGGGTCGCGAGATATCAAAATACAGCTAACGGTAATTAAATATCTTATCCCTACTATAAAATAAATTCATACCTTATCTCGAGCTATTCCAGGATGCCAGAAATTGATGTGAAATTACTCCTGCGACCTCCTCGCCAAAAACCACCATCAACAGAAGCCAACACTTATATAAAAGACGGAAAAAAATTACCAGTATACTGTTGTATGCCACGAAGTTGCTGACACAAGGAGGGATTGTCTCGGTCAACGAAGACGTCAATAAAGAAAGTATCATCAGGATCGTACAAGGGAAGGACAAGACCAGCAGCTAACTGACCAACGGATATGAGTAAAGAATTCTCATCATAAGGAAAATTCCTAATCATATCCTCGGTCAGAACATCCACATCACCATCAAAGAAGGAAATATCGAAATGGGTCAAACCAAAAGATTCTTTTATTTTGGGAAGACTCCAATGACGATAACTATCATCTTCAGAAGGACGGAGGCACCGCAGTTCATAGTTAAGCTCCTTATCCATTCTAGCAGGAACAAGACCGTCACCAACAACGGGAAGGTTTTTCTTCACATCACCATAAGAACTCGAGAGACGAGGAAAAACCTGCAACGAAGAAAGAGTAGCTGAAGATGCACTCGTATCCATGCCAGCATTCTTCGACTTCTTGGAAGAAGATTTCGGCTAAGAACTTGAAGGTTTTCGTGTCATCAGGGTTTGAAGAAAGCTTGAGACAAAGGGAGGAGAACTAAAAAACCAGTGATCAGAGATGAAGAGGGAAACACACAGGAGGGAAGTTAGAACTGAAGAAGATAAAGATCACGTCCCCAAATCCATCATTTATAGAAAATCACAAAAAACACAAACTCCCACAAAACCACGAAAATGCGTTAAAAAAAGGTCCACCATTATTTGAAAATGGCGGCATAGGCGGAGATTTTCTTCCATAATTGCCCATATCAATAATTGAAAGAAAAGGGGCAAATTGTTAATGCATAATTTCGGATGGACACGTGGCGCCATCTCAGGAGGTTACGCACGGAGGCAACGAGGATCGCGAAGGATGGAAGCATATCCCAGAAAACCAACATTCCATCACGAGACGATGAAATCCAAGGGAGGTGATCGAAGGATCACCAACCTAGGATACTAGGAAAAAGAAGACACGTTAAGGAATAGTCACACCGCATTTAATGTTATTGACAGCAGGACAAAAGTTGTTTGTCGATTGGGGATTGGTCCAGCCAGCTATGGAGAGCAGAAACCTCGACCAATGAGGAGCCTACAACGTATAAATATAGCAAGGATCCACCACATATTGGTACGACGAGCGGGGATTGGATGATAAAGGCGGTCACCGAAGATGGACGATCCAGCCAAGGAGCAGCAGAAGATTGAAGCAACCAAGGGTAGCAAAGAGCGAGGCCCATGAAAGTACTATAAATACCCCCTCTCATCAGCAGTATGAGGGGGTCGCAGAATTTGGAAAAGGATAGCTAGGAGTGAGAATACTTGGATGAACATTCTCCAGATACCAGTTGTCCTCTATCCATCAACAAATTGAAGTGACTTATAGTGTAAACCAAAGAAAGCTTTATTGATTTGAGATAATAGAACAACGATTTTACCCCCGAGGACGTAGGCACAAGGCTGCTGAACCTCGTTAAATTGTTGTGTTGATTATTGTTTTAAGTTTTATCTATTGTAGTTAACTTTGTCGACGATTGTCTTCAAAGTATTATCTTGATTGTCGTCAGTAGCCGACTTGGATCATAATAACCAACGATAATACGTTCAAACTCACGAACTAATCTCCGGTTGTTAACGAACAAAGGCCACCAACGACTAAAGCAATCGAACCACCAACAATATTTACTTGAAGTATGATATGGGAAAATTAGTATCAACAGGGAGTTTAGGTTTTGAAACCTTTATCGATATCTCGAGGTGTTTATTGCCTAAGTAAACTTAATAACCTCGCTCTTGATGTGAAAAGACTTCGGTGAAATATCTGTTAGTTACCAAGGATATCATCTAGCGATTTGACCCGCCGCTATTTGGTTGTTGTCCATAAGGTTGTAATCGTCATATTGGAGGTCGGGTAGCGATAGTCCTCGCGACGGGCTGTGAGGCAACTCTTGCGTAAATGACGTATGTTTGCGTAGGGGAGTACATGTGCGTGACCACCTTGTTGTGGTTGGAGGCGTAGGAATACTGAGGGGAAATCTTTGTGACTAATAGTCGTATTAGGGTCATATTGTCTGCACCAGCTAGTCCGAAGTCTGAGAGTAGGTGTGTTGGCGGCTTAATTCTTAAGAGTATTCAAAACTGGACTAGGTCCCGGGGTTTTTCTACGAGTTTGTAGTTTCCTCGTTAACAAAATCTTGTGTGTACTTTAATTTACTTCCGCATTATATTTGAGTCATCTTATATAATTAAAGTATCGCACTTGGTTGGTTGACATAGTCTTTCGGATTCTTGTATTGACTCCCTCGTGTGAATCAATCAGATCCGAAGGAGATCTTGTTCTTGAGTTCTTGATTACAGGAACCGGTCAAGGTTTGACTTATAGGTGGACTAAAATAAAAGATTGGTGGTGTACTCGGTACCCTCGTCTTTTCAATTGGTATTAGAGCAGGCAAACACCTTAAGATCTAACAATCTGTGTTTGGATCGATCCAACCTATAAGAATAACCATGAATAAGAATAATGATTCCAGTTCAGTCAATGTACCTGCAAGATTTGACGGGACAAACTATCTCTGGTGGAAATCTGCTATGTGGTCCTTTCTTTTGTTTAGAGAATTTGAAACCTGGGCGTTGGTCGTCAAAGGCTACTCTCGTCCTTTTAAAACTGGTTCTACGTCCGAACATAAAGAACTAGTTGATCTAGAAGGCGATGTGCAGACAAAAGTTAAGAAAAATTCTGATGGATTAAATGCCATTATTCATGCGGTCACTCCAGATCTCTATCATCACGTGTCTACGTGTGAAACCTCGAAAGAGGCTTGGGACATTTTGGAAACGGTCTTTGCAGGGAATACCTCTGAAAAAAAAGCCCGACTACAGACTCTTGCTTCAGATTGGGAAAATATTCGTATGAGCGATGACGACACCTTCGAGGAATTCCACCTTAGACTATCTGAGATAGTTAATGCCTCATTCTCTTTGGGGAAAACTATTCCAGAGAAGGATATCGTGTGTAAATACTCAGGTCTCTGCCATCCAGGTACGAAGCTAAAACACATGCCATCCTATAGGCTATGGTGATCTCTCCCGATTATCTCGAAGTACTTTGGTCGGTAAATTACGAATTTTTGATCATGAACATTTGTCTGAGAAAAATAGAAATTCTCTCTTTAGTCTCAAAGCAAACAATTGCTCTGAAAAGTCCATTGAAGAGTGTATAGAAGATGATGATACTGAAACTAAGGTTGAAGAACTTGTCTCACTCTTCTCTCAATAATTCAAACGACTTTGGAGACAAAATAGACAAAATTCCTCCAAACGTTTATGGAATAATCCTCGCAAGAAAAACATTCCCTCCAAAGAAAAAGAAGAAACTTGGGATGATGATGACAATGTACCCTAATGCTACAAATGTCAAGGTTTAGGTCATATCTCTCCTGAATGTCCAAACAAAGATCCAAATTGGAGAAGCAAGGCCTATGCTGCTACACTTGACTACGTATATGATACAGAATCAACCAAGGATCACTTCGGGTCATTTGCTGAACACAAAATGGACAATGAAACTGGTAATGTAAATTCTTCCCATCACATTCTAGAAAGGGTGAATGCTCAGGAACTACTGTTAGAAGGATTTTCTCAGAGACTATGTGATTTAGAGAAAACTGTTCAAGTCATTACTTCAAAACATCATAAATTCTATGAATGTTTTTTAAAATAGCTAAATACTGTTGAACAAACTTTTGATTCCTTGAAACAAAAGGATAATGTTCTTGATAAAACAAGTAATGAGATTCGAAGGTGTCAAACCGACATTAGTAAAATGAAGAACACTCTCTCCCAAAATCATAGAAGGAATAATTACCACGTGCAAAGTTCTAACAAACCAAGCACCATGAAGAAGGATCAATCTTGTAAAAATGGTAAGGAACAAAATAATTCGTCTTATCAACGAAATCGTAGACCAAACCAAAGGTCAAATGTTCCTGTACATAACAAGAAAAAGGGAGATTCTCGGTATATTCATTATCCTAAATCTCAAAGAACATATCATCCCTCTAACACAAACTCGAGTATAAAACCCTCGAAGGAAATGGTTGAAATGGATAACCTCATAACTAGTTATAAAAGAGTTATTTTTAAAATGGATTCAGAAATTACCTAGATAAATTCGAATTCAAAACCTGGCAATTTCTTGCCCTTAATAGAATAACACATATGAGTATCACATGTGTCATATAAATATAGGGAATTATATTCATTTATTTTAAACCTTCTCAATATTGGAAGATATCTGATAACATTCCTTTAATATCTAGATGACACATTATTGTAAATAGGATTTTATTTTCGAAAGTAATTAGAAAAATCTTATAAATATTATACTCATTCAATTCCTAATATCTTTGAGGAAGTATATATTGACAACAATGTGTACTCAAGGAAGGATCATTTTTAGTTCATTTCTGGAACTATGTCTTCATCTGGTAGTGATTCTCACAAGTCAAATGAAGCCTGAACGATTTTGTTTCGCAACAAAAGAGTTCGGTTCGAATCAGATGATGACAATTCTTGTGTAAGAAATGAGAAATCTGAAGATTCGAACAATGAT
>JAJJMA010255586.1:26148-38546 GCA_023529015.1 Papaver nudicaule | reverse complement strand
ACCACAACCTCAAACTCTACGAGAACAGGCTCCAGCAGCAGTCAGCTTCCATCAACCAAGACCTAGACAAACGACGGGGAAAGAAAGAATCTGCTGGTAACCCTAAGTGTTGAAGAAGTAACTCGGCGACAATATCCTCGCCAACTAGCAGGCGAACATGACTGTTGCCCTAACGGAAATTATAACTTACCTCAAATCCCTTGCAGAGAAATTGCCAAAAGTTCCTACCATTCCAGCAGTAGAAAGAATCATCACGCAGACGGAAGATGAACCGCTTTGTGCTATAATCTACAGCCCTGGAGACTCGCTACAAAAGCAACATGAAAAGGCTATGGTCCAAAGACACCAAACCCCTACTCCATTAACCCAGAAGCTCCCGCGAGACTACACTACCTCCTCCTTACCAGCATATGATGGAACTGGTAATACCGCGAACATATCTCACGCTTCAGAGAATCCCTAAAAGACTATGGGTACAGTCACAACTTGAGGCTCAACGAGTTTCCAAAATCTCTCGTTGGGGAGGCCTACCAATGGGATATTCGTCTCATGCCAAAATACGCCAGTACCTGGAGTGAGTTGGTAAATGCCTTCTTTAAGGAGTACCTTTTCGGAAAGGTCACACTTTCCGATCTAAGCAAGATGCATCAGAAGACTGGTGAATGCCCAGACAAGTAAAAAGGTTCAGAGAACAAGCACTCGGCTGTTGCACCCCAGATATAGCAGAACCACAGTTGGTGGAAGTCTGCACCAGTACCATGTCCACCATCTATCAAACTCTCTTAGAGGTCCTCCATTTCTAGACTCTTTCCGAGCTTCAGGAAGCAGCAGCACGATCAACCACAATAATACCTACTTTGAAGGAGAAGACTCGATTCCTGAAATATGGAAAATTTCATGAAGCCAATAAAACCCTTGTGCCTAGAAGCTCGCTCTCGATGGATGATAGCAACAAGAAGAAAAAAACAGAAGAACGTCTCTCTGAACACAGGGCGCATGACCCAACTTCAATAACCTTGATGAGAAACTTAACGTAGACGCCGGAGGAAAGCTAATGGCAACAACAAGGTGGATCAATATTCTGAGTGACATCTCAGCAAGAGAGCCAAGGGAACTGCTAGACTCCTGGGTTCAAGACAAGTCGATAGAATTGCCCGAAATTCTTAAATCTCCTACAACCGAAGAAACGGCGCATCACCGGTATTGTCATTACCACAGAAGAATCATCCACGACATAGTCCAATGTTACAGTTTCAGACGTATCCTCATGGATCGTATCCTTAAGGCTAAAGCGTATTCCGACGAACTACATCGAGGGCCTCCATGCATTCAAACTCTTACTGTCCATAAAGAGTCAGTGAATCAAAAGGTGGAAAACCTGGTGCATCAATTGTCCTAAGTCCTTTGCTTCTCAAAACCTGAGCGCAAAGATATGTTTACATCACTAAACTACGTGGTATCAGGGAGACGACTACCACTTGAAGAAGGGGAGGCCCAACACCTACCGACACAAAGCAAGGCCTCTGTGAAATATGACTGGGACTATTAGCCAGACAAGGCTGGGGACTTCTCACTACTGTGTGTGTGTGTGGCACCGAATTTTCCAACACGTTGGTAGATCCGGGGACGAAAATCAACATTATTTCCGCCAAGACACTAGAGGATGTGGGGATCTCACTACACGAAGTCGTTCACTCCCCAATAACGTTAGAAGACCCAGAGGGGAGATTAATAATGACCTATGGACGAATTACTCTACAGACAAAGGCTGAAATCCATGTCATCACACAAAGTTTGGAATACGACATGATTCTAGGCCATCCTTGGTTCAACAACAATCAAAGCTTTCTCAACGAGGCCGCAACCCCACCAGGAGCTTCGAATCAACCTGAAGACCTTCAAGTAGCAACAACTTCTTTGCATAGAGCATCAGAAATCTCAGCAGACTTCGAAGGGGAACCCGGATAAACTACACTCTCACGAGAGATCAACGCTCCTCTGATCACGAGGTATAAGTGGATGACAAACCTTGTTCGATATTTTAGAAAATGGGTAATCCTTTCCTCTAGTCGCGATGCTCTTAGCATACTATTCAACGGGTTGAATGTGGGAGATGGAGGCACCAAGGGTAACCAACCTCCTAATCGCTCCCGAGCAAGAGGTTTTACAAACCGAGAGCTCCATCAACTAGTAATAGAGAATTCAAAATAGGAGAATGGGTGATGAAGATAGCCCGTCGAAGAGGGGATCGACCTAAGGGACCGTATATAGTCGCCAAGTCTACATTACGCGGATATTATAAGTTGGTTTCCGTCAAGGATGGGCACAAGGATACAACAACAATACATAAAAGATGGGTTGAAGCGTACTACGATTAAAATCCTTCGCCCCATGAAAAAGGAAAGATGTGCGATCCACTACATATAGTTAAAATGTAAAATCCAGTATACAATTTTATTTCAAAATAATAAAGAAATTCCTGAACCACAAGTCTAGAAACAAAAACGAACCCAAAACCAAACTACTCAGAAAAGACTGAACAACACGACACTCCTAGTTCATTCATGAGCATCTCTCATCTCATAAAGAGCATGTTGCTCCTTTATGTACCTAGCATTCAATTCACCAACCTCTTTTTCTTTCATGGCGAGAACATCATCTGTAGCAGCATCAACCCGAGCCTTGAAACCCTTTCGTTGTTCGAACCTCTCCCGTAGCCAAGTCACATTAAGAGATTGGCTTTCAACAGCAGTTATGGCATCTTCCCAATCCTGTAACATATTCGGCTCAACTTCACGCATGGTATACTCACGCATCTCAGCAATCTGTTCCAACAAAGCAGCAATGAAGCTTTCTGCCATGAAACGATCAGTGTCTTCATTAGCGATGTGCCCGAACCTATTTCAAATACGAGTATACATGTCTTGATAAGCTACTGGTACTACGAAGCCGCCAACCGCCACATAATTATCCCTGACTCTACTTAAGAGAGAGAACGCAACACCATCATTCGGGTAGAGAGCCCTCATTTCAGCATCCCTGTCATCCTCAGAATCAGAAGACTCAAATTCTTCAGTGTTATCACCAGATGCCACATCTCCACTCACGTAACCTTTTACCGGTGGGCCCATGATAACATTTACAGAGGGATCCACATGAAGATCATCATCATCATCCTCGTTCATTATCATTTCATTACTCATGAGCTGACCGATTCCTTCCATAAACTAAAAAAAACAGCGAGAATTAGTGGTTAGAAGCCAGAAAGAATACATGAGGCCAAAACAAGCACTATGGAGAATCTATAAGGATTTTCGGGATGATTTTCGCACACTATCCTTCTATGTATGTTTACTATCATGTGTTAAAATTTCATAAAAATCCAATTCGTGGTTTTAGAAATATGGCGTAAACATTACAGTACATGCCAAAGTAAATGGACATAACGTGCATATGAAGTCGAAACGATTGCTACGGAGAGCTCGTGAGGAATTTTGGGGTAAATTTTAAACACAACCTTCATTTTAATGTCTACTACCATGTGGTAAAATTTCATGGAGTAAATCTATATGGTTTGAGAAATACGCAAACATTGAAGCACGTACAAGAAAACAAACCATCAGAACTTCATGCGCCAGAGTTTTACCGTAGAAGAACGGTTGGTTAAAAAACTATATATAAAGAATTTGGAGGAGATTTTTGGAAACTCACTTCCTCTAGGTACCTACCAAGACATATTAGAATTTTATGGCAATCCAACATGTAGTTTGAGACATATAGCATGTGCATTAAAGGAAAGAAAAGGTCGTCAGAACTTCCTACGTCAGAATTTCCGCCGCAAAGAAACGGTTGGTTTGAAGAATCTACAGGGAATTTTAAGGAGATTTTTGGACAAGATTTTCCCCTGTACATCTTCTAAGACATAATAAAATTTCATATTATTACAACATGGGGTTTGGGATATACTACACAAATACTACAGCATATACGAGACGCACAGTCTAGGGTCTTATGCAAAATCACGTCAAGAACTGCAGGAAATCTATGAGGAAATTTTTGGACACATTACTTTCCTGGATGTCTATTATCATGTCAAAATTTCATGATGATACAACAAGCGAGTTGGGAGATATGACGCAAACACCAGGGAATGCGCGAGAAACAAACTGTCAGAAATACGATGAAATACTCATGTAATTTCACTAGTCAGCAAAAACGACGAGGTAAATGGTCTTTGTTAGAGCATTGCTCGGTTGAACCCACTGATATTTTTATCTCAAGTCAGTTTTTAAGTTTAGATGACAAAAACACAATCCTTAATAAGTTTACTCTACAACTCGGACTAGGATAGTTTTAGGTAATCGAGACGACGACCATTGAAGATGAAGACGGAGCTTACTATTTGATAAATCATAACTTCCTCACTAAAGGTTAGAAAGGTTTTTAATTTCCTTGTTTCGTATTTGCCATTTTATCATATCAATAGTCTATGATGTTGTTTATATGATCCAAAGGTTTTTAAAATGGAATATACCCTTTCGCATTAGTCACATCCGTGATCATATTCCTAAGGAGAAGTAAGTTGAGTTGTCTCATGAAATGACCTCAACAGTCTACGCGTTCATGAACGCGTACACATGTTGCTTAAGGCATTCCTAAGAACGAGTGTTTGTATATGAACGCGTTCATACGAGTTCGCTGTTTCTCCTGAACTCCAAAATACGTACTCTATGTACGTGTTCATAAACGCGTTCATATAAGCCATGGAAAACTTCCATTGAAGTTTTCATTTGGGTATGTTTAGTTTTCGAACTCAGACATTACTTGGCCCATGGAATTCAACTACTTAATCCACGCAATGTTCAACTAGCTTGAACCTAATTGCCATCCTTCTATCAAGGTGATTCTTCCTATAACCATTGGTCTTAACCAAAGGTTAGAAGAAGATTGAGACTGGTATTCAAGCTATGGACTTTTAAGATCCGGAACTTGCTTGAGCCCTACTCAAGGTTGCTTAACATCAAAGCAAAGCCTCCCTTGATGATCATTATAAATAGATGACCTTCTGCAAGATACAATTCAATCCTCTACACATCTTTGTATCCTTGCATAAAGGTTGGTCGTCATCTCGAAGTCCTTTTCTTGGACTAAGACTATTGAATGACTTCACTTGAGGATCGTGAAGCACAAGTCGGAAGTAAAATTCCCGATCTTGTATCTTGGGTCGATTGAATTATTTCAATCTTACCACGACCAAGATTTGATTGAAACTTCGTAAGGTAGATCTCGTATCGTAAACCCTAGAATCTCCATAACGCATATTCACGAACTAGGTTTAATACTAAGTTCGTCAAGCGTTAGGAGGTAAAACTATTTAGGCTAGATCAATAAACCCTATTCAGTAAAAGCCGATTTCCATTAACCTTGACTCTAAGTCTAAAGAAAATCACAATCGTATTCTTGTTTAATTACTTGGATACTTTTAGGCGTCCTGTTAGAGGCAGGGTAGCGCTAGTCTTCACGAAGGGAAGTGGAGCAACTCCTAGGCCTGTAAAGGACGTCAGCTAGGGGAATCAAGTACGTAAGTTTCTTTTGGAGCCACGAGACGTAGGAGCACATTGGTAGATGGATTGCTTGTAGGGTTAATTCAGTCTCGATACATTCCAGTCTGAAGTCTGAGAGTAGGCTAGCGTATGTATTCAGTTAATACTGAGGGTGTTCAAACTGGACGAGGTCCCGTGGTTTTTCTGCTAGGTTTGCAGTTTCCTCATTAACAAAATTCTGGTGTCTTGCATTACTTTTCCCTTCCGCATTATATTGTCTCTGATCTATATAATTGAAGTAATTGCAGGTTTGTTGATTCATAACCTTTGAGTGAATCCATCTCTCTTGAGATCTACAAGAACACTTTCTTGTTAGGGTTCGGTTCTCTGAACTAAACCCAGGTTGTTGTTTGAATATTGATTTGTGAGATCGTTCAAACAACCATAATCAACTAGGTTCACGAATTCAAAAGTTGGTGGTATATCTCGGTATCCGATCCTTTTCAGTCTTAAATTCAATAAATTATCCTAATAAATGATAACTCAGGATTTATCTACGAAATGAGGGGCTGATCATAAAAAAACGAAGGTCGTATAAGTTTTCCACGATGATTTTCGTATAAGTGTGCAAATCTGAAGCTAAAAAAATAGGCAAGGCACTTACCGTGTTAGGACTCGTCGCGTTATAGAAGGCGAAGAATTAACATCCATCTCGAGTACCTCTCGATCTCCCTCATCGACACTTGAGAATTCTACGGGTTCGTTGTTTCTCGAATGGCTCGCCTACAAAGAAATATAAGCGTGAGACTCTCATCAACAATGTTGCATATTAGAAAGCGAAAGAACATCTACAAAAGCATGAGGGAAGAGTACGAGGTTCATTTACCATCATGTTAATGTCCTGGTCATCAGTAGGAGCTTCATCTACCACCATCCGAGATACATATCCTCTAGGAAATTTCATCCTAGGTCCTCTCCTAGTACGACCAATAGAAGTTTCACCAGAACACTGGGGACTTGGAGCAGAACTTATACGAGGAGGAGCAACGGGAGCACCTTGGCCAATATTCTGACCACTGACAAAGCTACTATGAAGGATTTCGAGAGTACTGTCCCAAAAACTATGATATTTAGGAGTCACCCTTACAGGTCTATGAGAATGAATGAAGGTAAAAAGGCGACCGGGATGAAGGGACACATCAAGTGATGTACGCAACACCGCTGCGGAAGGCATGGTGAGCGAACATCTTGGTCAAAACCCATCAGTCACGCTGCTCTGTCTATGTTGTAAGGCATCACCACCTCTTCTCCACGAAAGAAACCAAGGATGTAACCAGAGGTACTGCTGTTAATAAATATGGCATGTCCATCAGTAAGACCATTGACTCCTCGAGGTCCCGACCGTATCTCGACACTAGGCATCTCCGTAAAGGTTTCAGGCTGGATGATCTTAGGAAAAAAAGTAGTATACCACGGACGAAAGTTGATACTCTTCTCGTCATCCAACAAGTCCCCCAACTTTGGAGAAACAATGGGTTTTCTGTTGATCCACTACAAAATACTAGGACTGTCGTCCAAGATCTTATCCAAGTGAGGAGCGTTAGTAGGTCTATGAGCTCGGTAATGCTTCCACAATATTACTTGGATGCACGAGGAATTCATGTGAGTGCCAACCCTTTTGACACTGGGAACCGCCATATCCCTGACTAAATCCCAAGATGAGCATATTGACAACCAAGGAATAGACTACCGATGGGCAGACTCTGGCCATGAGCAAGAAAAACAGCTAAAGGAACCACGTGAGGCTTCAGCGTACCAAGGGGTCTGTAGTTTCTGGAATACCAAACAACCACACCCAAGTAACTAAACACTAAAAGAAGACGATATGAGTAGTAATGCTCTCTTTCTGATTAGTATGAATGAATGCCGATCCCCCTTCAATGGTGAAGGATTCTCATATTTATAGAGGTCACTGAGGACACCCCTCAGTGACCCTGTAATACTTAGCTGGATAACGCGTATTCACACTATGTCGGTTATAGTACCCCCCCCCTTCCCTCCTCCGTTGTGCGGATGGGTAGGGGTCCACATGCAGATAGGAGGCTAATCCCTCCGCCTATCTATCATATAGTCAGCGGAGGACATTCCCCCTCCGTTGTGCCTTTTTATGCCCTTAGGGTGTTGCGCTAGGTTTTAGGATACATATGAAATATGACACCCACAATCTGCCCTCTTTCTTATGAATCTCGGGATGATTGGTTGGTGAAGATCGTGCTGGTCTTCTGACGCTTGCGAGGATGCTTCTGACTTCTGCTGATGTTGGCGGGTTCCTTAGTCGGCTGATGCGGATGACTTGGTGCGGATCTTCTTTCTTTCATGCTTCAGTGTCGTCGGTTGCTGATGCTTTGTCGTGAACTGTGCATATATTTTTCTCCTTTATCGAGGTCTCTTTATAAATATCAGAGGCTTCTCACCTTTCTTCCATGTCGTTCTGTTATCATGGCTTCTGGTAAGTGTCTTTTGCTATGCGTAGCTACGCCTCTTCTCCATTTTTTTTTGAAAACTGATTTTCCTCCCCTCTACTTCTTTTCTTAGTCGGTCTCATTAAATATGAGCGCCATACTTGGAGGAAGAGAACTCAAGAATCTGCCCCGCCATTGCTAATGCTGCTTTGTCTGCTGTTTCTTCCTTTGTTGACATTGAACTTAGGTTGTCTTCGTCATCTGGTTCTTCCGCTTCTGCCTTTGCTATTGATACTCCTGTTTCTACTCTGCCTGCTTCTGAGGACTGTTATCTCTGTGCTGAAAGATTGAAGGTCATCTCCGAGCTTCGTACTTCTGATGCTGCGCTTGATCGTGCTTGCCACCGAGAAGAGAATGCTCTCCGTCGGTGCAAGATTGCTAACCTCGCCATTGGTGCTGCTTATCGCCAAACTGCTCTCAAGGATCTGATTGGTAATAGATCTATTTCTCTTGCCTGGTCTGGTGCTAGTGCTGCTGATGAAGAGTTCTGGCGTAGGGTGTCTTCTCGTCTTGCTTCTGCTGAGATGGTTGATTTTCTGACTCGTTTGCTTCGTCGATACGAGCGTCTATTGCGTCTTCATTGATTATTTCTGTAAAAAAGAGAAACATCATGCTACTACGTGTAACTTAATGAGTATTATGGAGGAATGAACTTACCTTTTTTATTTCTTCACCGCATTAGGCATACCTTTATGTCACTTATTATCCTATCCGAATCAGGCATACCTAACCGTCACTTATTATCCTGGCCCATTGATTATCCTGCTATCTGTATCTCTAGGTAGGCACTACCCATTGATAGAGACAGTAGTCGCTCTTAAGACCTTTTTCTCCACTTAGTGGTTGGTATTTATCCTGCCCCGTTCACGTCTGGAGGGGTATCCCTCTCCTTCATTGTGACTTTCAGAAGACACTCGGAGTATCTATTCTTTTTTCCACACGGCCGTGGGCTTATTGAACTGGTTTATACTGTCATGTCTCCCATATTTCCATAGGGAGCTTTCAGAGCCAGTCTTTTTCTTAGATATTTATTAATTACTTTTGATTATATCTACGCTTTCGAGATATGATTTTTTTTTTTTGAAATGCTTTGAGATGGAAATATAGATGCGATATTATTTCATTTGAAAATTCTACGGAAGATTATTGATAAAACTTTTTCAAATGGATTGCGTTCCATGGGTGTGTTAACAACTCTCCCTCGGAATTTTTCAAGTAATAGGACCCCCGTACCTGCTATCCCGCTGATGATGAAAGGTTCGTCCCATGTTTTGTTTAGCTTTCCCTGCGCCGTGTCTTTCATGTATGGTGGCAATAGGCGTAACACCATGTCTCCTTCTTCGAACGTTCTTTTGATGACCCGTTTGTCATACTCTTTTCTCAACCGCTGCTGGTAGTTGACCATATGCTGAGCTGCTACAATTCTCCTTTCTTCCAGATCCTCTAGCTTTTCTATGATGAGCCCCGCATTTAGGTTTTTGTTCCAAGTTTCGTATTTCGTTATTGATTGTATTACCTCCGTTGGTAAGACTGCTTTCATTCTGAATGCCAGTGCGAACGGTGATTCCCCTGTAGCTTCTCTCCTTGTCGTTCTGTACGCCCATAGCACGTTGGGCAGCTGATCCACCCAACTTCCTCCTTTTAATTCCAGGTTCTTCCTCAGGTTTTACATTATCGTCTTGTTTGATGCTTCCGCTTTCCCGTTGCACTGAGGGTAGATTGGTGTGGACTTAAACATCTTGATCTTGTATGTATTTGCTAGCAAGTTTATCCGCTTCCCTTCCAGCAGCTTCCCATTGTCTGATACAATTACTGCTGGTACTCTGAATCTGCAAATGATGTTATCCCATATGAACTTGAAGATATCCACGTCTCTGATCCTTGCCAGCGGAACAGCTTCTATCCATTTTGTGAAGTAATCCGTTCCTACCAGTAAAAACCTTTTATTTCCTGTTTCTGTCTTCAGCGGACCTACTATATCTATTCCCCACATGGCAAAGGGCCAAGGGCTCAATATTGCGCTTAGTTCTTCCGCCGGTGCGTGGATCTTCGGAGAATATTTCTGGCATGCTTCATACTTCTGCGCTAGATCCGCCGCATCCATGTGCATGTATGGCCAGAAATACCCTTGTTGTCTTGCCTTGTGTGCTAACGATTTTTCCCCTGAGTGGTTGCCGCAGTCTCCTGCGTGTATTTTCTTCAATACGTTGAGCGCTTCTCTTATGGATGGGCATCGTAGGAGTGGTCCCATGAATGATCTTCTGTATAGGGCTCCATCCTTAATTCGTATCTTGCTGCTCTTGCTTTGACCTTGCTTGGTTCTCTTCTCTTCGCTGGTAACCCTCAATTTCGTAGATATTCCACGATTTATGTTCTCCAATCTTCATATTCACCTTCTTACTATTCACCTTCTTCCTCTGCGGCTGCCACATGAATTTCTTCGTCTACTGTTGCTACGTAGGGTTCCATTATCCTCCCTATTGGTAAGCTTTGGACTCTGGATCGGTGATCCACTGAGTTGTTGAACGCCTTTCTTCGTCTTAGGGGGCTTCATTTCCAGGAATGCGCGTATCTTCTCCTGATTTGCTTGTATTCCTTATTTGGTTACTACATGTCCTAAGAACTTTCCTTCTCTAATCTCAAATGTGCACTTTTCTGGGTTTACTCTCATGTCGTATTTTCTCATTTCCCTGAATATGGTCTTCAGATCTTCAATGTGGTTACGCTCTCTCTTATTTTTCATTACATGTCATCCACGTAGACTTATATAATTGTTCTGATCCATTCTACGAAGATTTTATCCACCATGCGCTGATACCTTGCTCCTGCGTTTTTGAGGCCAATAGGCATGACTTTAAAGCAGTACTGTCCTTGTGGTCCGAAAAATGTTGTCTTGTCTTCATCTTCTTCATGCATCAGTATCTGGTTGTATCCGGAGTATCCATCCATGAGGGAGAATATTTCGTATCCTACCATACCATCCACCAATTGAGTGGTGTCCGAGAGAGGGTAGCTGTCTTTCAGAAAGGCTTTGTTGAGAATCCGTGTATTCGACGCAGATGCAGAGCTTTCCTTTTTTCTTTGGTATTATAACCATGTTCGCCATCCATTCCGGGTAGTGGACTTCTCTGATAAACCCTGTTGTTTCCCATTTCTTGATTTGTTCTTCCACTGGTTTTTTTAGATGCCTCGATATTCTTCTTCTTCTCCCCTGCTTTACTAGCTTTGCATCCGGTCTAACTTCTAACCTGTGACAGGCTACTTATGGCTTTATTCCTGGCATTTCCTCCGCGCTCCATGCGAATAGATCCGCGTTTTGTTGAAGTAACCTCCGTAGGTTCGCCTCCATTTGAGTGCTGAGTGATGTCCTTATATGTAGCATCCTAGGTTCTCCGCTTGTTCCTACGTTGATGGTTTTCGTCTCTTATGAGGTAGTGATTGTTGGTGGGCGATTTTCCGCACCCGCTAATTGTTATTTGGTGATGTCTTCATTCTCTGTTTTTTTTTCGCGCGTCTTCTTTTCTTCCTACTCGTTGCACTGCTTCCTCTGGATCTATGCTTGTTATTTTTGCGAAAAGAACGCAGCTTCTGCTCTGCCCCTGGTTGCACATGCGTGCTACATTCTTGTTTCCTTTTAGCTCTACTGCTCCTTCCGGTATTGAGAATTGTAGGGTTTTATGACATGTTGAGGGTACTGCTTTCATGCGGTGTATCCATTTTCTTCATTGGATTGATGTATAGGTTGAGCTTGAATGGATAACTGTGAATTGGGTGGATATTGTAACTGGGTCCGCTTTGACATCCTAATGGCTATGCTTTCCTTCCGTCAAAGCTGAATACATCATCTCGTGGTTGCTCTAGACAGAGACTATTAATTTTCATCCGTAAAAGGGTGTTGTAGAAGAGTATGTCGTCCGAAGTTCCAGCGTCTATTAACACAAGTCTTGTCTCCCATCCATCTATTTCCAGGGTGAGAACTAGCAGACCAAAATGTGGGTAACTAACCTCATTGTAGCTGCTTCCTTGAAATACTAAATTCGATGTTTGCTGATCCTCCTCCGCTAGTATTCCCATTTCTTCGTACATCCTCCACTGCTTCTCCGCTCTTCTTTGTAGCCTTTGTAGTACTTCTTCTGACAGGTCCACGAGCCTTTCGCTTCCTTCTAAGATCATGTTTACCGTTGATTCTTCCTCGTATTGCACGTACTGTTGCAGCCCGCCTTCGTCAATCAGGTTTTCTGCCAAGTTCTTCAGATGTCGTCATTAGTCTGTCGTATGACCAGAGTTGTGATGAAAAGCGCAGTATACCAATCCCGGGGCTTGCCAATGTTTC
>JAJJMA010255586.1:0-25748 GCA_023529015.1 Papaver nudicaule | reverse complement strand
GGCTAAACATGCCATAGCCTGGAAATGCGCCATGGCCTAAAAATATGCCATGGCCCAAGTACGCAAACATGCCATGGTCTGATATCTGCTTTTCTTCTTTTTAGCTGCGCGGCTACACTCTTCCTGACGTCTTGAGGCTAAGTCTAGTCGTTCCAGCATCATTCCCTGCTTCTCCACCGCTGTTTCTAGTTGAGCTATTTTCTCCAAAGCTAGTGCTAAAACGTATGAATCTGGACTTCTCAACGATGTGTGATGTTGTCTGTTCTTTCCTTATGATACCAGTGAGGAATCCACGCTATATAATTCTCAGTCGGGGAAGTCTTGGCAACTTGCAACTCTTCAATTTTGTTGTTCAAATCCGCAATCATCTTATCCTGATCCGATGTGTAGCTTTCTGGAATGTTCCCTAACATCGGGAGATGATACAAGATGGAAACTACCTCCAAATAAATGGTGAACCCACCCCAATTCATCACGAAAGTACTAGTCGCTCTACACCAACGAAGGAGGAAAGTAACGATGGCACCCGGATCTTTATTTATTCTCAAGTTCCCAGTTGCCTTCACTGCATAAAAGATCCATGCCCGCTCTAAGATTGGCCGAACTTGCTTATTTGTCAACATGAATTCTAATGAAGCACAACATTGGGTCACAGGGAACTGCAGAGCCTTAAAATCAACGGGCACACTGGTATGTATGTTAGACTCTAGACGGAACCTGATGGTCTCACCAGGCACCACTCTGGGAAGAGTCATCAAGACCCCCTTGATTGGGAATGAAACAAGCAGAGAAGTCTCCACGATTAACGAGCACATTCGAGTTTCTGATAATGGGAGCGTACGAGAAACCGTCAGTACACCTAGGTGTTCTAGCGGCGGAGGAACAGGTAGAATGACGGCTGGAAATTGTTTTTTTTATCATCGCCTTGTTGTCTGTACAACACCAAAATGGCTCCATGTAAGTTACTATGCATACTCATACGAATACTAGTAACTACATTTACAATACACATGCATTCCCAGTGATATGAACAATAATATGTATATATGTCATAGAACATATATATATATAAATCAATATATATATATATATTAAAAAAAAAACACGTCGTCCCTAAGGCTGGCGTAAATAATAATGGATAATAATAACCATAGTAAAAAAAACAACTATGTTACCTTGTTGTTCTTCGTTGCTCCACTCGACGACATAGTGAATGAGGATCGATAAACGCAGTTAAAGAGAATGAATCAAAAGAAAAAGAAAAAATACTACTCCGGTGAAATCTTTTTATTCATTTTTCTCTCTTTTAAAGGTTTAACCTAGGCATGTGCATATATATACACTATTGAAAATCTTAATACTAATAGGACTTCAAAAAAAATAAAGGAAGGCGCCACCTCAAAATCACGCCAGCCCTAGGGCTGGCAATTGGAAACTGCGGCGCCACAAGGTGCCGCGTGAAAAAAAATGTGGCTTAGGTTTTCATGTTGTGTCTACCATGGCGCCACGACCACACCTGCACACCCTGCCCACTATTCACGCGCCATGGCCATGGCCTCTTGCGCCTATGCCTTAGCCGATGTCACTTCGCCATCCATCTCGGTATTCATCCCTTGCGCTAAAAAAAAAACTTTTAGCCAATAACACATCTATACTTTGCGCACAAGCTTATTTTCAGTTTTACTTCATAGGCATTTGCATCAGGATTTAATCCTTACAATCTCTGTTACTGTTGGTGTTATAAAAAAAATTGTTAGGATTGTTCTCACCATCCGGTGCTTAGCTCGAAACATTACTTTTCCACACTAACCAGGGGACTTAATGTAGATGGTTAAAAAATCGAAGGGGGTAAAAATGTAAAATGTCCCTCTGTTATGCCTTGCCAAGAGGTGATTGTCTACTCAGACAAACTTCTATGGTTACAGATACAACCTGTTCTCCAAACTATATACAATTCCTATGAGTTCTCTCTTATAGCTCCTGGGTGGAGATAATAATATCATAGAGCGATACTAAATAGCCCACCAATTCGTAAAACCTCCAGTTTACTTCATGCCGACATCACTTCGAATTCCTCGACATCAGAACTAAATTGCTCACTGGTACTATGGTGGAGAATTAATAGAGACGCATCCTCATGGATTTCCTCTTAAAATATTGCTCAACACACGAGTCTCGATGAAAACCTCAGAAACATCATAGTTCTAGGCCTGTCCAGAACTCCCTGGGAAGTATACAATAACCTAAACATGCTTAGGCAGGCCATAACTTAAACGTAGAATGGCCTAATATGCCATGGCTAAACATGCCATAGCCTGGAAATGCGCCATGGCCTAAAAATATGTCATGGCCCAAATACGCAAACATGCCATGGTCAAAGATGTGTGGCCAAATACATCACGAAAATTGCCTTGGCCAAAGGCCAAGGTTGTGGCCATAAAGCCATGGCGCAAGAATTGCCTTGGCTGTGGCCACAAGGTCATGGCGCCACTAAATATGCTGTGGCCAAAGGCCTAGGACGTGGCCACAAGGCCATGGAGCCATGCTCATGGCGCCACAAAATATGCCTTGGCCACAAGGCCATTGCGCCATGCTCATGGCGCCACTAAATATGCCTTGGCCAGAAGGCCATGGCGCCACAAAATTTGTCGTGGCCAAGAGACCATGGCGCCATGCCAATGGCGCCACAAAATTTGACAAAGACCATGGTCATAGCCATGGCCACAAACATCATTACCAAATCCATGCTAGGCCAAGGGTCATGGCGCCACAAAATTGTGGCCACCACACGCCTATGAGCCATGGTGTTACGAGAAAGCCTCTAAGGAGACAATTTGGTTTGTGGCCACACTTGGTTACACAAAACGCCATGAGCAGAAAAAGTCATGGTCACACTATAAACACATGGCCAAAAAACTTACTGTAGCCTAACTTAACAAAATTATGCAACATCTGAGTATTACACGAGATATCAAAACATCACACGGGGGGATAACTTTAGGGGTATTGGTCTGGCGGTCTACGACAGTTAGAAAGAAATTAATGGAGATGATGGACAGTTACGAAAGATGGTGTTGAGTGGACATGCTCTACACGACTCTAGCAGTTACAGAACAAATCCATGTTCTCCACTCCTCCACTCTTTCACGACTTCCACCTTGTCTGTCGAGAGATCAGGGTGAGTTCAACACTATAAATTGGGGCTTCCTTTATCTTCCAAGGCAGAACACTTGAAAGAAACAGAACCTCAAAGCAAACATACCTGAGTATTCAACGCACTTCTAGCCTTGAGATTTCCATTCCTACCTACGACGGAGGTCTTGAAATTTCACATCCAGAAACACACATCCTCTACCTGATCTCAAATTTCTTTCACTGTTTCCCTCCCTAGATCAACCTCTACCCTCTCTGTGACCGAAGAAAGACTTGAACGTCCATTGACTTGGTTTAGGTTAGTCTTGTTTGATTTTGATCTCGAGCACTACGAAAGTACTCATTTGCAGTACAGTGTTTTTCAGGCAAAAACAGATTTAGATCCTAAAAGATATTCACTATGGGGACGCAGGAAACCACAGTGGAATGAGATCCCTAGCACAAAAGGCACAACCTCCAAGGATATTACTGGCCGAATATGAATAGAGACGCCTTGGAAATGGCACAAAGATGCATTGCTTGTCAGCAATTTGCAAGAAAATTCAGGGCACCAGCAACAGAACTAAATGCGGTCCTAAGTCCTTGGCCATTTGCAAAATGGGGAGTCGACATAGTAGGACCTCTAGTTGCAGGATCAGGAAACAGAAGGTTCCTGATTGTGGAACCGACTACTTTACCAAATGGGTAGAAGCAGCACCCCTCGCCCACATCACAGATCGAGATGTATTCAAGTTTTTGTTTGAGCACATAATTTGCAGGTTCGGGATCCCAGCATCCACCGTGTCCGAGAACGGAGCACAACTAAGTGGAAAAAACATCGATATGTTATTCGACGCTTACAAGATACAAAATATCAAATCAACACCAACCTACCCCCAAAGCAATGGCCAAGCAGAATCCACGAACAAAACCATTGTACTAATTTTAAAGAATAAATTGGACAATTACAAAAGGAAGTGGTATGAGCAGCTTCACAATGTACTATGGGCATACCGAACCACACGAAGAGAAGCCACATGGGAAACACCATTTATGCTCACATATGGAATCGAAACTGTCATCACCACCGAAGTTATTATCCCAACAACAAAGACCGAAGCATGGGAAAAGAACTTAACCACATATCTAATCTATGAAAAGTTAGATGATTTAGAGGAACGAAGGGAGGTAGTACTACAAAGAATGGAAAACTACCAGCGCAGGATTGCAAAAGAATATAACAAGAACGTCATTCTTCGTAACTTCACCGTAGGGGAATTCGTGATGAGGCAGATACCACCATATCAAAAGAAGAAGGCTCATACTATATAATGAACATGCAAGGAAGATACACTACAACACCCATGGGATGCGATATATCTGAAAAAAAATATTACCCTTAGAAGAAAGGAGGATTGCGAGCTCTCAATTTCAAAAGTCTACATTTATCCTCTGTCTTTTAAACGATGGATGCCATGTCTCCATATATCAATGAAGTATTTTGGAAAGTTACAAGTCTCAAAGTTACAGCGAAGTAAGCTGAAAAAGCAGGGGTACATAAATACTACCAACTTTTCGTTTTGGGCTGGTGAGTCTTTTGGTAAGATATGGACGATCTCAAAAATCAGTATCCAAATCTGATAACTGGAGTAGGATCACAAGTGATCGGTCCAACTCAAGACAAGTCTTGGAAAATCCCTTGGATGGATTATGGGCCAACTCGACGGTTATGAATAACGTACTTCTTGTGTTTGCTTTAATTATATAATCAGAGAATATAATGCGGAAAGTAAAGCACACAAGACACCAGTGATTTTTTTAACGAGGAAACTACGACCTGTAGAAAAACCTCGGTACCTCGTCCATATTGAACACCGCACAGTACAAACTGTCTACAAACACTAGCCTACTATAAGACTTCAGTCTGGGATGTAGCAGAGACCAACTCCAGCTCTCCAAGCGAATTGGCTACTGTCGCACTCCTTACTTCTCTAGATCCTCCATAAATCGCCACACACTTGTTTTCCCTAGCTGACGTCCTTTACAGGCCTAGGAGTTGCTTTAACCGCTGTTAAAAGGATTATGTCAACAATACCGGCTTTGCAACCTTAATTACTAATTGTATGTTTCGAACTGTCCTCTTCAGTTTAACATACGTAAAGTGACTTCCTTCGGATTACTCCAGGTCATACGGAAATCTACTTACAAGCGGGGGCTGACAAGTAAACTGAGTAAACTATGCCCAACTTGTCTCTACCTCAATTGTAAAAAGAATCACTTAAGAAACTTATACAACTGGCGTGCGTTGCTTCATTCAACCTTTTATGTAACGTATCAGTTCTTGAATAGCCTTATTACAGAAGAGAAGGACTATGGAATAGACAAGAACGTGATCAGGTTACCATGGTTACATGTTAATCTGATAACAACCACAGAGGTACGTTATCGCCTAACTGTGCTTCCCAGCTCTCAAGAGATGTCTTTATAGTCGTTAGGTAAATCCCACAGAGGAACTGCTACCTAATAGAGGATGACTACACCACAACAAGCTTACACGGAAGTGCAAAGAGTTTACGATCAATTCCACAGAGAAACTTCACGTATGCTTAATGTTTGTGGTTTTCGTTCTTTAACCCTCTATTTATAGCACTCAATAAGATAGGTTGCTTTGAGATAAAGCGACTAGTTTCTTAACCTACAAGTTAGCAAGTGCCCGTGTAAACGAACCCGTTACTTAGTTTGCGCACAAAGAAACCCTAAATATATCTCATTTGGAAATCTTTTATCATTTATCTGCCAAGTGATCTGTTAGATCAAAATCACTTCAAGATAAATATCCAACATACCAGAGATAATCTTTATCTTATTGACTCATTGAGATTCGTTAGATGGACCACTGAAGATATTCTGATGTCCAACTAAGAGATAAAGGAGTTAGCTGTTTAACCCATGTGAAATTCCCGCAGAATATTCACTTAGACGGTTCGTGAACCGTCTGTCTGAATTCGGGCCAAATACATTGAATCTGGTGTTCACGGGAATGTAGTGTACAGATCAACGTTTTGAGACACATAATAAATTTTCGGTGCCAATGTTCACGAACCGGTTCGTGAACCGCCGTCACTCAGATTAGGGTTTAACTGGATCCACTGGAAGTTCTGGGCTGGGCCAGTACTTAGACGTATTATTACGCCCTCAGCTATAATTCATGGACTCTTGCTCAAGAGTACTCCTTTAGATTCATCTATTTTCCTACATGTGATTTGGAAGCAAACCATTGCATTGGAAAGTGTATCGAATCTATCTCATGCATTTTGTAACCTTACTATAGTGGGAACATATACTGACATAACTCATGGTTATGTAGACAAGAATACAATTTCAATCGCTATTAGTATCTCTACTAGTAGCCAACTATTTTGAAAGATAGAATAAGTATAATAAAAGAATTTCCATAGTCATAACTCCTAATAACCTTTTGTCGATGAAGAATATTTGATGTCTTTTTTATACTCACTGTCTTCGTCTTCAAGGTCTCTACTACTTTGTCTACATCCCAATTCCGAAATCTAAACTTTATAGGCTAAATCAAGAATTGTGTTTTGACACCTAAAATTGACAACCAGCTTGACATACCAACGCTAGTGGGTTTGACCGGACAATGCCCCAACAATCTCCCCCCTTTGTCAATTTTAGTGACAAAACCAATTTACATATGGATTCAAAAGATATACAATAAAGATCTAACCCAGATGTATCTTGACTTCTTGAATTCTTCAACTTCTCCATTGATTCTTGATGTGTTCTTTTAACTCCTGTTGAAAAATCCGTAGACATCACCACAACATATCCAGCTCAAACAACCACAAAGGTACGCTCGAGCTTACATGGTTAATATGTTAATCCTACATGATGTTTGTGCAAAGAGTAAGAATCAGAGCAACTTTAAAGTCCGTGTACCAAAACTTATAAAGTGATTCTACTCATCTTGATACGAAGCTCCCCCTTAATCTTTATACCTCTTTTTGCCAGATTGGTATGAAGCCCAATATTTACTCCCCCTTACTTGATACTTTCGAAAAAGTACATAAGTAAATAATACGGTGTTCTCCCCCTATGGTAATGAACCACAAGAACAAGAAACCATATGTATTCTCCCCCTATTTGTCACAAAAATATGACAAACTAGTTGAGACTTAGGGTTTCAAGCCTATAGAGATAGTCAAGTAAAAAAATATGGTCCGATTTTTTAGGTTGGGCGATTATTAGGGTTTCCAATTTTTCACGATTTTTTCAATTGATTTCACAATTTCAGGTACAGTAATCATCTTTATGCATGGATTCTACTTTGGTGTTCACGTCAATCAACAAGGGTCATATGCAGATAGTTTAAAAGGGAAGAAACCATACGTGATTCAACCAGCCGATCTACAAACACCTACTACTTATACTGTTAATGGAGAACCTTCTTTCAAGATACCAAAAGACTTAACGAAAGAGGGTTGTGATATCTTTCAATTCAGCTTGATTGGTAGATTAAATTTTAAAGGTCTGAAACTTGCTAATGTGAAAAGAGAGCTGGAAGACCAATGGAAACTCGGTGAAAATAGGGTTCAGCTGGCTCCTATGTCCAGGGGTTTCTTTGTGATTAAACTCACTTCGAAGGAGGATAAGGAGCATGTATGGCATGGCGGTAACTGGTATGTGGAGAAACAGGTTTTGAAAGTTCAGAATTTTTATCCTAACTTCGACCCAGAGAGGCAGACAACTTCAAAGGCCACGGTTTGGGTAAACTTTCCAGGGCTATATATTGAACTTTGGACAAAGAGAATACTTATTAATCTTGCAAAGATTATGGGAAGACCTATTGCAATTGATCAAAAGACCCTTGATCACGATTTCGGGAATTTTGCGGCAGTGTTGATAGAGGTTGACTTCGCTAAGCATATTCCTGAGAGAATACTCATTGATGCAAATGGCAGGGAATTTTGGCAGGATGTGATAATACAAGACAGGTAGAATGTTAATTCTGTTCTCATTGCAAAATAATGGGACACAAATTCGAGAAGTGTAATGTAGCTGCGAGAATAGTTATGAATCAAAACAATACCGATAGAAGGTTGGTGAAGTATAATGCAGCTGAGAAGAATACGATACCATTACAGATTGATACTGCACATTCAACTGAACCACTTGAGGTTTGGAGAAAAGTAACCTACAAGAAGAATAATCCGAGTCCTGCTAGAAGTCCAAAGAAAACCAGTAATACTGATGAGGTTGGGATTTCTAATATGAACAAATTTGATGCCTTAAATGTGGAAGTTTCGGAAGAAGTGGAAGATGTAGGAGAAGCTAAAAATAACGATGAGGGTGTGAATGATGGCAGGGACAGTGAGAAGCTGGATAGTGAAGTGAAACCTGATGAGAGTGCCACTGTGGAACCATTACCATGCAAAGTTTTCTTGTCAAGACGGGTATTACAGGGGGCCGATGCTTTGAATAATGATGCTGATATACTGGAAAGGAATAAACACAGCTGGGCTAAGGAAGTAGAAGAAGAGGAACAGAAAACAGCAACAGCTGAACATGCCAAATATGAGGAGATCGTGACAAAGGTTAATATGCAGGATGAAGCAGAAACTTGTTTACAACAGGATTCTCTGGAAACTGTAGAAGGAGATATGCATATTATGGCGGAAATTGAAAATTCTGTGCTGAGAGACAAGGTCGTCAAAGGAATATCTCCAGTGCCTAAAAACAATATGAGAACCGAAGACAGTGTTATCAAAGATGGTACAAAGAAGCCGACTGCCACCAAAAAAGCTCAATCTACATCTACAACTTCAATTTATAGACAGCAGAATGTCCATGTGCGTGTTAACCCATCCAAGAACAATAGTTTATAATGCGTACAATATACTGGAATATTAATGGTGTCGCGAGAGACGATGCACGATTCAATCTAAGACAGGAGTACGTGATTTTAAGCCTGATGTTATTTGTTTGGCTGAGCCTAAGATTGGGGTTTCTCCTAATTCTGTGACGCAGCTAAGATTGGATTTGGAAGGCTATATAACTGATGTTATTCATAACTCTACAGCTGAGTGTATTGGTAATTTGTGGATTATTTGCTCTACTGAGGTTGATCAACCAGTTGTGGTTAATTCAAGCAACCAAGCTGTAACGATAGAGATCGGGAACAATTTATTATCTTTTGTCCATGCTAGTTCAGTGCATACTGTACGTAGAAGATTTTGGAACCAACTTGATCTTGAAAGGTTAAATAGACCGTGGCTCATCATGGGTGCTTTCAACTGTGTCCTCCGTGATGATGAAAAGAGAGGTGGTTTACCACCTAATACTACTGCTGTTAATGAGTTTAGTGGTTGGATGGATGATAATGGCTTGTTCGAGGCTAAGGGTTTGGGCAAAAAATTCACTTGGGCTAATGGTAGACATGGATTGGCTCGTATTGTTGAAAAGCTTGATAGGGCAATTATTAATGCAGAGTGGCTAGCTACCTTTGAGAATTGGCGGTGTAAAGCTCTTCCTAGGGAAGTTTCCGACCATTCTACTCTTTCTGGCTACTCTTTTACTGTTGATAGGCCGAAAAGGACTCCGTTTAGAGTGCAGAAGATGTGGTTTAGTCACCCGGATTTCCTTCGTATGGTTCTCGACAGTTGGAGTCAATTTATTTTGGGTTCTCCTGCTTATGTTTTTACGGCTAAGCTTAAGAGACTCAAACTTGTTATGAAACTTTGGAATCAGGAGGTCTTTGGCAATATTTATACTCGTCTTAATCAGGCTGAGAGACAATTAAAGGTGGCTACTCTAGTTTCTGATGATGACCCCTCTGATGTGGAAAAGTTTAATAAGGTAAAGGATGCTAAGGCAATGGTTTATAACACTAGGTGTCAATTGAATACCATGCTTAATCAAAAATCCAGGAATCAGTGGATAATTGATGGTGCTAGCAATACGAAATTCTTTTACAATAATATTCATATCAGACGTAGTAATAATATAATTTCTGAGCTAGTTGATGGTGATGTTACAAATACTGATCAGGATCAGCTGAGAGAGTACATTGTGAATCACTACATTGCTAAGTTTAATGGTGATACTTCAGTTCTGGATGTTTCTTTATTTGATATTGATCATGAAGTTATCAATGAGGAAGAACAACTTGCAATGGATGCAATACCATCTGAAGATGAAATACGTGCAGCTGTTTTCGATTTGGGTGCAGATAGCTCTCCAGGTCCAGATGGCTTTGCGGGTTTCTTTTATAGACATTGTTGGGATATCATTAAAGATGACTTAATTTCAGCTATTCTTTTTTGTTGGCAACAAAAGAAGATTCCTAACGGTGTTAATTCCAGCTTAATCATGCTTCTTCCAAAGGTAAAAGGTGCTAATCACATTAAGGACTTTAGACCTATTGGTTTGAGTAACTTTTTCTTTAAGATATTCACCAAGATTCTCGCCACAAGGCTTGGTGGTGTCTTGGATAAATTGATTTCTGATGAGCAGGTTGCTTTTATGAAAGGACGAAACATCCACGAAAATATTAGTTTGGCATCTGAATTGGTGAATGAAATTGATATCAAGCGAAAAGATGGCAATCTGGGTCTCAAACTAGATATCACTCAAGCTTTTGACATTGTTAGCTGGAACTTTGTCATTGAGGTGTTTCGAAGATATGGGTTTTCTGATTCCTGGTGTTCTTGGATTCTCTCTATTCTTCAATCTGCAAGACTTTCTGTTCTTGTTAATGGGAGTCCTGAGGGTTTCTTTACTATTGATAGAGGGCTGAGACAAGGTGATTCTTTATCTCCTTTGATTTTTGTTCTTATTGAAGATGTTTTGAGTAGAAACATTACAAAACTCTTCAAAGAAGGGAAGATGACTCATACGGTGACTAGAAAAGGTATTTCTCCTACACATCTATTCTTTGCTGATGATATTATGATTTTTTGTAAAGGCAATAAGAAGAGTCTAAAGAATTTGGTAGATTTGCTGGAAAAATATCGTCTTGCTTCGGGTCAAACCGTAAGTAGACAAAAGAGAAAACTCTATTATGGGGGAGGTTCATCTAGTAGGAAACGAGCTATTGTTGATTACCTGGGGATGGGATTAGCATCTTTCCTGACAGATATTTGGGAGTCAAGGTCATGCCAGGAGCAATAAAATACAACCATGTTTGTAATGTGGTTGAAAAAATCAAAAATTAGTTGGCAGGATGGAAGGGTAAGCTTTTGTCTTTTCAAGATAGAGTGGTTCTCGTAAAATCGGTTATAGCAAGCTACTCTATTCACAAAATGGCAGTATATAAATGGCCTTTGAAATTTGTTAGGCAATGTGAAAGAGCAATTGCTAACTTTATTTGGACGGGAGACTCCTTGGTGAGTAAAGCATTGATTGTTTCGTATGACAAAATCTGCTGTCCATATAGTGAAGGTGGCCTTGGGCTAACTAGAATGAGGGTTATGAACAAGGCTTTGTTGATGAAGTTATGGTGGAATATTCGAAATTCCAACAAGGTTTGGGCGAAATTCTTACGCGCAAAATACTTGAAGAAGAACAGAGCTTTTGTGGATTATTATGCTAAGTCATCTATACTTCCAGGCTTGCGTACGGTTCACAAGATGGTGGATAACAACACTGCTACTATCATAGGTGATGGGAGAGATACATCATTGTTTTTTGATACCTTGTGTGGATGTCAGTGTCTGGATGCTTACTACAACATACCTGACTGCCAAAGAAGCTCGTTCCAGGCTTGTGTATGTGACCTTTTAGTGGATGGCCTATGGGTCATACCACCAAATATTGCTAACATCCTTTTTTCTGCAGGTATTTCACTTGATCAACTGCCCACGCCAACTGGGGGTTTGGACAAGACTGTATGGATGCCTGACGATAAAGGTTTCTTCTCGGTTTCATCTGCCAGAGATTTCATCAGCAGAAGACATCAGTACTTTGACAACAGAAAGCTCTTATGGCGAAAAGAAGTGCACCCCTCATTGGCAGCGCAGAATTGGAAAATTGAGAGGGTGTATGTGCTACAATTGACGTGATTAGCAGCAAGTTCAAGATTCAGATGACTAATTGGTGTTGTGTTTGCAAGAAGACAATAGAAAGTATCGAACATCTTCTTTGGAGCTGTGAATATGCAGTGGTGATATGGCAGTGGGTTCATAATATTTTCGATATTCAACCTGTTTTTGGACTGTCAAGTTGTTATTCTCAGGCAGGAAACATGAGCAAAATGGTTAAGGATTTGTGGCTTTTAACCATCTTGGTGGTGAGAGCTGAACTATGGAAGCATCGTAATGGAATTGTCTACAATCAAAGAAGTTTATCTACTCACCAGTTCAAACTGCGAGTTTTTCAGCTGGTGCATGAGTTTGCGACGAGATTAAGGAGCCAGATGTTCAACTGTGTTGATGATCTTTTGTTGCTGGAGTTTTTCAAAGTAAGACACAGGTCTGTGAAGACCTCAGAACCAATTCCATGCTATTATCAGCCACCTGACGCGAAAATCCGGGGCTGGGTGGTTTGGGTGTTGTTGCAAGGGATGTTAATTCAGATATTGTGAGTGTTGTTTCTTTTGGCCTGGGTTCTACGACAAACTTTAAAGCTGAAACTCAAGCTATCCTATATGGTCTTCAATGGGCAGTTCGGTTTGGGTACAATTAGAGTCCGTGCAGACTCAAAAGGGGCAATTCAGGCCTTCCAATCAGGTTTTGTTCCGTGGTTTTGTTTAAGTAGGTGGGGGAGCAATTAAACAATGTTACGATCAGATTTTATTTGTACACACATATCGAGAGGTTAATTTTGCAGCGGATACAATGGCTAAGAGGAGAAGTGAGCTTCAAGAGGGAATGGTTGAGTCTTTCGAGGGTAGACCATATTTTCTTACATCTATTGAGCTCCCTAATGTAATCTATTATCGTTTTCCTTAGTTTCAAGTTTTTGGGACACAATGTCTCTTTTCTTGAAACTATGTTTTTGTAACACTTTATGTTATTTTTGATCATTAATACAATTTTGGGATTTAACAAAAAAAAAAGAGATAGTCAAGTCAAGGATGTACTCGCATATCAAGTTTAAGATAACATGAACGAAGATCTCGAAGTTGATTCATCTTTAGAGAAATATCGATACACTTTTCTCATAATATTCCACATCCACGCTCCCCAAAAAAGATTTGTTATTAAGCGCAAGCTCATTTAAGAACTCTCTCATGTGGTGTTATTCAATAAAGAACAACTACAAAGCCTAACTTGGACAAACAATTTAATGTATCCAGTTTTCTTTGTTTACAATCTCCATTCCTTAGCCAATTTTTTGAAAAATAGATTATGATTTTTGAGCTTATGGAAACCCTAAAAATCAAAAGTTTCTTGATCGTGAGATAAAGCTTAACTTTTGTAAAATGACACAACTTTGTGTTATCACCGAAGCAATAAAAGTTGTGTATTGCAATAAGATTGAGGTAGACAAATCAAATATTGCAAACATCATTAATAATTATCTTAAAAGAACTTTATTAATGAAATAAAGTAATACATGCTGAAAAATTCTAAAAAAAACATGAAAAGGCAAACTACTTTTAGATATAGTTTATATTCCTTAGGCAAAAGTAAAAACAAGTTCTCACAAGGAACCAACAAATATATTTTATTATGGAAGAATGTACTAAAATAACTGTGAGAATCTAGCTTTATACAACAGACTTGCTAGTGGAAGGCTTGTCATCTGTTTCCTTTGCATCATTGGAAACAACTTGATCTTTGCCAGAGACAAGTTCTCTTATATGTGTTTTCATGAAATTGAACTCACTCAACACTGCTTCCATATGGGATTCAAACAAATCACAATCTTTCACAGTACTTGTATGCTGAGGAAACAAACTGGGGCAATATTTGATGAGATCCTAAACAACATCACCATTTCTCATGTCGACTTCTTCCATATTTTGATAGCTATAAGCATAATAGCAAGCAACTTCAGGCTCTCTTCCTTTGATACTTGGAGGAGCTACACCTTCTTCCACCAGAATTCTCTTCTTCCTACTTCATGTCATGCTATACTTTCCCATTGTTTCAGAGTAAGAAAGCAGAAAAACACTTCAATGAATTAATCTTTCAGGTGTTGTGGTATTTATAAGTATACAATACCAGGAAGGATTTACTCAAATAATGCATACTAAGAGTCCCATCAGGTTTGCATTCTAAAATTTTTGAGTATTTTCGAAAAAGAGAGAGCTCGTTTTTCGTGAAGAGAGTAAGATGCCAGCTGGTAGATAGACATTGCTTATTGAGTTTTTTTGTACAGAAAACACCTTTTAGCGGTTCGCGAACTGATTGGGTTTGAATACTCATTATTTCTTCGTGCCCAAAAGCCCATATTTATGGACCTAGTGTTTTCTGTAGTATGGACATCCATACGTTCCTCAATACAGTTTTTCATGGGAAGGAGCCATTAAACACTTAGAAACTGTTTCCAAATGGTACTGAACAAATTAGGGAGCAAACCCTGATTTAGAGCATTCCTTATTTCCAGTACCAAAATAAGAAAACTATTTTTAACACTAGAATTTAGTGTTATGGTGAGTTACCTGATACTCACCATTCTTACGCTATTGCCTCGGCCTTCTAGATGACGTTCCCTTGAAATTGTCATAGAAGTTGCTGTCATCATGGTATGATTCAGTGTTGGAGGAACTTCTGGAATTTTTCCTTTGGGAGTAATTTCGCTTAGCGAAATCCGACAAAAACTTGTTTAACTCTTCTTGAGTGACCAGGTTATAAAGATATTGAGGTTGGTTTCCTATTGGAGTGGTTGTCCTGTTCGGAGATCTTCCTTGTGGTGTTTTAGATGAAGAGGTCACCTTAATCCACTGTTGATCATTATGTGAAGTATTATATGAATTTTCTAGGATTCCAGTCACACATACTCACTGCAAGTTCATAAGAATGCAATTTAACCAAGCTGATAACTATGTTAAATCTTACAGTAAATGTAAATGCTGCACCTAATTTATGATGTCTGGTTATCAAAATTTTCAAATATTGCGCAACTCCTGCCCATGTTGGACAATATGAGAGTCCTCTTTAGTGTCTTTGCAGAAGAAGTGACATGCTAATTGTATTAAACTGACACTACAAAGGTTATCCAACGTAAGCTTATGCAAATAAGCGTCTATCAAAGTTAATATACCTTTAGAATTTGTGTACCTCTACATTAGTTAAATATCCTATGAGTTTGCAAGTGTAATATACCTTACTTGCATAACCAATCCAAAATCAAATGTTGATTAGTATTCATCTTAATAACATGGTGGTTTATGAAACAAATTACCTGCAAAAGGAATCACAGCCATGGGAATTAGAGTCTAGAACGTAAGCGGTTGTGTTAATGTTTAAAATGTTCAAAAGTTTAGGAACTAAACCATGCCGAAAGTAGTATTCAACAAATGATAAGCGATATGTCTCAGATGCATATTGAAGAGTTTGTCTGAGCTTAGTAAATCTATACTAAGAGTTACCTTCTCTTTTTTTTTTCCTACGCATCATTTTTTTCATATTAGTTCAACACCGTTGCTTCCTAAGATTAGCTCCCCCAACGTTGTTTTTTTCGGAAAAGAAAATTAGGGTTGTAAATTATAAACAAAAAAAGTTGAAAAAACAATATATTAGTTATGAACTGATTTACATTACACAGAGAATACACAAATTTTTTCGGGTTGATTGTTTTCTGCTTAAGTTTAGGAATTATCTTGGTTTTCCGCGAAGCTATAAGTAATAGGTTTCCTCCCAATTAATCCCTGCGTTGTTAAAGAGCGTGTGGTTTGATGAACACCCAAAATCAGGTAAATCAAAACAAAACAATCCAAGATAAACTCACACTCAATATCTAGCTTGGGTTTCGGTTTTGGAGGGGAAGAGAGGGAGAATTCGCTTTTATATGCACCTAAGGAATTCTAATTTACCATGAAAAGACGGAAACAAGCCGCTAGCGCGAGCGAAAAGACCAAATAGGGGCCGAGCTTAAAGTATGTAACTTTTTTTTAACGGTGTTAGTTCAAAACACACATGGAAAATATTGATTCGTCCAAAACTTAGTTAGCTAAAGTAGGTATGCATCGCAACCGTGGGTGAGATTTTGAAAAAGTATAAACCAAGTGTAATTTTACATGAACCAATAGACAATTGCCAAATATCCCTCCCAGAATTTACCTCTAAGAGAACTTCTCTCTCGACCAATAGAAAGTTGTGGTATTGTCACTGCGTGACGTGGGAGCTTTTACAATTTAGAGCTTTTAGTGTAAGATTAAAGAAAACAAGTATCATAGCTGGCCATCCATATATACCGCTCTTAGTGTATTTGTGTTATAGTTGATATATTAATGAACTATATATATTGCTAACCTCTACATAGTAATAAGAAATGCATGGTTGATGGTTCCAACCTAGGGTGCCACTCATAAATAGTAATAAACTTATATTTTGGTATTCGTCTGCATACCATGCTTTTTCCGTGAATTTTGTGTATCAATATTCTATGGAAGAAGGGTGTTTGTCTTGAGTCATTCAGCGGTAGAGATTTTATTTTAATTGGACGGTAGAGATTATGCCATGGCCTCGTCGAAACTAATTTCGCCTAACCATGCTTCGGTCCAAGCTTAGCTTAAAAAAGTATTATTTTTTTTTAAATGGAAGAAAAAAAAAAAATTAAAAAAAAAAATTTTTTTTTTTTTTTTGCAACAAATAAAAAACGATTTCTTTTTTTGGCTTTATTTTTAGAAAAAATAGTTTATGTTAATTCATTTTCATGAAAAAAACACGAACTTTATATATATTTTGAAAAAAAGGAAACAACTAAAAATTTTAAAAAAAATGGACCCGTCGAAACTAATTTTGCCTAACCATGCTTCGGTCCAAGCTTAGCCTAACAAAGTATTTTTTTTTAATGAAAAAAAAATCAATTTTAAAAAAAAAGTATTTTCGTTTTTTTTTGCCAAGAAATAAAAAACAAAATTTTTTTGCTTTATTTTTAGAAAAAAATAGTTTATTAATTCATTTTTATGAAAAAAACACGAATTTTTGGGCTTTAATTAACAACACAAGAAATATATTATTATTAGATGATTTTAATTTGAATATAAACTGAAATACAATATATTTTTAGATGAGAAAAATATTAAATGAAATCAAAAAATTTCTACTTTTCTAAAAGTAGAAATAATTAAAAAAAAATTTTTTTTTTTTTATAAGAAACGAAAAAGGAATTTTGAGCTTTACTTTTAGAAAAATAATTATATGTTGTAATTTTTTGTTTAGATATTATTACTAGATGTAAAAAAAAATCATATTATTTCTATTGTTTCTTTTTCTCTTCAATGGGGAAAAATAAGGCCAAGAGTTGTGTAACAACCAATCCTAAATAATTTGAGAAACAAATAAAGAAAAAAATACATTATGGTAAAAAAATTAGGATAACTCTCTAAAATATTCTATCTGTGAATTATATTTTTGGTTCGTTTCATTTTTGGGATAGCTAAACATGGTATTTATTTTTTTGGATATATAAACCTTGCCTAAGCATGACAACCTCCCATGAGTGGATATCGATTTTTTTTTTTTAATTTTAAGAATCAATTATTATTGTTGTAGTTATTGAATTCTTATTTTGATTATTTGAATGTTTGCATTCAAAAGGTGAATTATTATGGAGGTGTAGTAGATTGTTGAGTACTAAGAATCCTAATGTCATGCCTATGACTGAATTAGAAATAACATAAAACTTAAAACTTAGCCAAGGCTCAACTATTTAGTTGTAGATTCCGACCGCCTATAAAATTGTACTGAAAGGTTGAGCCCGGCCGTAGGCCGGGGTGATACCTAGTAGTGACTCTTTAACTGATGCAGAATGAACTCACTTGACTGGTGTTATCCCATTCATTTGGAAGCAAAAGTACCATCCGAAAATCGTGTTTCCTTCTAGCTTTGTGCTTATGGTAGACTGCCCATGAGGGTAGCTTCGACTGGTATTGTGAAGCAAGTCATACTCTTTATTCTTAGTCTTTGGCTATTAAAGACACCGAGTATGTGAACCCTTTTGATGTTATGCGAAACCGACACATACGATGTATATTTCGATTCCCCTTAGAGCAAGCACTATGGTGCCACAAGCCATCCCTATTAAATAGAGATATGGGGATGGCAGAAATGTCGAAAAATGGCAACCACGGTGGTCTTAGCTATTTCGAGACGGAAATTGAATTTCCGCAGCTTCCACTGTACGGAGATTCGATTTCCGGAAAAAAAATTGGGCGGAAATCGAATTCCCGCACAGTCAAAGCTTGACTTTTGACCGGCGGAAATCCGATTTCCGTAAAGAATAGGTTTCTAGACAGGAGAATTTGATCTGCAATGGTTTTGAGTGAACAAGTTTTACCCCCTTTTGATTTTGAAGGCGAATTTTGTTTGATTTTGTTCAATCTATTAAAAGAGTATGTTCTCAACATATATATATATATGCTTTGTTTGTATCTTTCAATTTGAATTTTCATAATAAAACGACTCTGAATTGTTAAAATAACTCAACATAATTTTCATTGATTTAGGAAAACAACTACAATACAATTCAAAGTCCTAAAACGAAACAAACTACGTTGCAAATTTATTGGTTAAGGACTAATTATCTTGAGATTAAACACAATCTACTAATTATCTTGAGATTCATTATCTTGAGATCCATTATCTTGAGATTGAGATTCATTCAAATTTGTATTTGCCAAAGTCCTTCTCATAATTTCCTGACGTTTGAGACGATACCACGTTTGACGTTTGAATCGAACATTCATCTCTTTCATTAGGATTTCCTGTACATCTCTTAAAAAATGCAAAAAAAATTCCCCAAAATTGAGATCCATTTTGTGCGGCACCAACGGTTCCATCGCATGATACAAAAATAAAACAATTGATAATTGCAAGATCTTCCTCAGGAGTGAATTTCTTAGCCACCATTTTGATTTTGTGATGAAAAAAATTTGAAAATTTGAAGGGAGAAAGAAAAAATCAATAGAAACAAGATTGATTGGGGTGGATTTGTCAAAGATGGTGAATTTTCTTATATAGAAGAGATCCCAACGGATAGTTTTTTTGAATTTTGAAAAAAGAGTCGTTGGGGATCTGACGGTCATGAAAAAATAGAAAGATAGGTGGTTAGATGTTGAGGTGTAGAGGCGGAAATCCAATTCCCGCAAGACTTTTCGGCGGAAATCGAGTTTCCGTAAAAAGTTTTCTGCGGGAATTGGATTTCCGCCTCGCATCTCTATTCCTATTGCCTGCTACGAATTGGTAGCAGGCAATAGATAAATCCTTCTCTATCCCTATTGAATAAGGAAATTTTGCACCATAGTAGTTGCCTATCTCTATTCAATAGAGAATTCTCTATTGAATGGGAACCATAGTGCTTGCTCTTAGATAGTTGGTAGCTTGTTACTGCTGCCTTTTTTTTTTCTTGTTGTCTTTGTTTTGGCTCAGGGTGGTATAACCTCTTGTACCCTTTATATTTTGATCAATATTATCCTTTCTTTGCCGATTAAAAACAATTAATTTTTTATTGATGATGATGTTCCTTTTGCTTTAAGGAATATAACCTCTATATAATAATAATTTGAGAAATCAGTAAAATACTTATTGACAATTGTTTGAGAAAAATGTGTACTTTTTTTTTTGAATAGTTGCAGTATCTTTTTTAATTTACGGGTGCTTATATCTTGTCAACAAAATACTTTCTTATCGAACCCAAAATGTTTCCAACTTTGCCTAATTCCAACAATCATTTCTTCTCCGGTTAAAACATACATGCTTGTTGCTCATTTGGATGATTAAGAAAGACATGGTATCCATTAGCATTTAATTAAGATACATTGAACTTGTAAAAAAAGAAAAATCAAGGTACACTTCTCTATATTAATAATTTCCATATATCTATAATTATGTTATTACAAAGAGTGTTAATGTGTATGAATTTTACCATATGTATATTTCATCTTTAAATACAAATTAAAGTTTCTTAAAAAAAAAAACAAGTGAATTTTGATGTTTATATGGCGACGATCGCACTGACGCTTTTATTATCACACTATCTCACACTTTTTGGCAGAATTTTTCTAATAAAATCTAAACGAGGATTTGAAGCTCATATTTTGGAGATATGTTCCTCTTACAAAGATCTACATTCCTACAAAGATATACTCCCTCTGTCACATTTTAACTGACCTTATTACTATTTTCATTTGTCTCAAAAATGTATCCAGCTTCTAATTATATCTGTATTTTTCCAACAAACTTTCAAATATACCCTTAAAAATATCTAGATAAATTGGAAACAAATTAATGAATATATTTTTTTTTGATAATATTTAGATTCTTTTACCTTTTATAGTTTTAAAAAATAAAGCCATATGTTTTCTCTTTATTATTTCCCACTTAAAAATAGAAATTCACTTATTCTCTCTATATTTAATAAGGGTACAATAAAAAATTCATTTGATCTCCTTATTTTTTTGACTTAGTCAAAGCGGTCAGTCAAATTGAGACGGAGGGAGTATATAGTGTGGTCATAAGAGTGTGAGCGAAACCTCCCTCTATATACGGTCACTTTGTTTTCAGTGATACATATATTTGTAATTTTAATGTGTATTTGGGCATGGTATAGATGCATTGGTATTATATCAAAATCAAGAGACCTATTCGACGATAATAATAAGAAACTACCGAACATAGTATCACTGTGCATACTTGATGACACACTGTTGAACATATATAAGGCAACTGGAAACGGACTAATTAATCACCTTATCACCTAATTGGCTGTTCTCATTTTCAGTAACTATGAGAATATCGAATAAATACTTCTGGTAATTAGGAAAACAATCTTCTGGTAATTATTATAGAGATAGTAAATGCATATTAAGAACAGTAAAATACAATTAATAGTATGAAAACAAAGAACGTTAAACATGGTCTAAGTAACGTGTATCGGAAACAGGTTAGGTTAAGTGATGACACAGTAGAGAGATTAGATTAGAGAAAGCAGAGAGAATATAGCCGGTTTCATAGGTCAAAAGAATATGACCTATTCCTCTCCTCCTTAATTACAAACACTCTTTTACATTGTACTTATCCTAAAATCTTCACCTATAAATATCTGTCCCCATTACACTGTTTTATTGCACTTAGTTCTTGTCATTCAAAACCCTAGAAAGAAACTGTTGTTGTTTGTGTTCAGAAGAAAGTTCTGTCAAAATGTGTCCTGCCAATATGTTTTCAACTGAGAAAAAGGAAGATTCAACCAAGAAACAACAACCATTGCAAACTATTAATCTGGATCAGTAAGTCATCTACAGAATCGTGTTTCTTTTATTTTATTTTCGTTGTTTTTCTGTTGTTTACGATTAAGAGGATATTAATTAATTTTATTTCTATTTTGTTGTTGTTGCAGGGGTGATCCAACAATGTTTGTTGAGTACTGGAAAAAAGCAGGAGAAAAAAGTAGTATAGTCATTAACGCATGGCAAAATTTAAGTTATTTTCCAAACGATAATGGTGGTAATATCTGTTGGTTTTTAGAAAAAGAATTTAGTGATGAGGTTACGAAACTGCATGAGTTGGTAGGAAATGCTGTTACAAAAGATCGCTATATTGTTGTTGGTACTGGTTCAACTCAGTTGTATCAAGCTTCACTTTTCGCTCTTGTCAATGTCAATGATCATGATTATTCCTCCAAACCTATGGACGTTGTTTCGGCGGTACCTTTTTATTCGGTATGTATGCTCGAACGCTCTAGCGCTTCAACGGTTTATCGTTAGAGTTAATTCTTGATTGATGTTTGATTACTCTACTAGATACCAAGTATCAGAAAGATCCTAAAGATTCTAGCACCTTTTAATGCTTCAGATGGTAGGATTCTGTAAGGTTCTTGTCCATAATTGGTAGTATTTGGCTGTCTTAATAGTCATATATTCTCCCCATGAAGAGGTAAATTTTTCATGTATTCATGTTAAATTACTTTTTTCAAGGACCTATGTCGCTGCAGTTCTAAAGGCAGGCTCCTTGATTAGTGCAGCAGTCTTAAGAACTGCAAGTAAAACCTTGGTTAGTGGTGGTGAGTCTGGTGACTGCTTTGGTGCTTGCTGCAGTATAGTATTTTGGATGAAGTGGACCTGGTCACTGATACGGGGCACAAGTTCAGCACGTGCTGAACATGTGCAGTCTGATGCTATTTATGATCAGCAAAATTAAACTTGAATCAATCATATAAATTCATGTGCGCTGCCAGTAACATGTATTATGTTTGTATAATTGTCTACTTCACCGTAATCTATTGCGCAACAAGTTGTTCTATTGTCTAAGCATGTTTCAATCTTAAAAATGATTGAACCTTTGAATTGTATTAATTAATTATCCCTTGTTTACGATTGCAGTCGTATCCAGCAGTGACAGATTTTCTAAAATCAGGGCTATACAAATGGGGTGGTGATGCCTACAAATTTGATCACAAAAACGAACCATACATTGAAGTTGTTTGTAGTCCTAATAATCCAGATGGGCATACCATGGGACCAGTAGTTAACGGAAATGGAGGAAAATTGATTTATGATCTCGCTTATTATTGGCCTCAATATACTCCAATTACTAAACCAGCTGACCATGATATCATGTTGTTTACCGTTTCTAAGAGTACGGGTCATGCCGGCACGCGTGTTGGGTACGTAAAGATTCCCTCTATCTCTAGTGGTTAGTTTCTCTAAGGAGACTATTAATGGATCTAGTCTCTTATCTATATGTATATATTTATGTTTTATCTACAGGTGGGCTATTGTCAAGGATGAAAAGATAGCAAGAAAAATGACCAAGTTCATTGAGCTCAGCACAATTGGAGTCTCCAAGGACTCCCAATATCGAGCTGCAACAATCATGCGAGCCGTGACAGAGAGTGGGCAGTCGATATCTTTACAACTTGCTGGCAATTTCTTTGAGTTTGGTAAGAACATCATGGTAGATAGGTGGGAGAGGTTAAGGAAGGTCGCATCTGAAAATGGAGCTTTTTCCTTGCCTAAATACCCAAAGCAGTACTGCAACTATTTTGGAGAAATAAAGGAAGCACATCCAGGCTTTGCATGGTTGAAATGTAACCTTGAAAATGTAGAAGATTGTGAAAGCCTTGTCAAGGGCAATCTAAAAATATTAGTAAGAGGAGGGAAGAACTTCGGGATGGACAATAGCAAGTATGTTAGGGTCAGTCTGTTAGATCTAGAAGACAAGTTCCAGATCTTATTAGAGAGGCTATCTACCGTCTCATCATCATCGACTAAAGTCAAGGCATGATCCTGGTTGGTCACCGCCGGAGAGATTAGTCATGTGTCCTAGAGTCTTGACATTTAGGCCTCATGGGGAGAGAGTATTACTCTTTACAGTACTTAATAATATTGCATGAATAGAGTACTTTGTTTTGTTCACTGTTGTTGGATAAGAATGTTGTGAGATACTTGAATGAAATCCAATTATACAGTACTAATATTAAGACAGAGCAAAATACTAGCTTGAACGAGCTACTAGTTCACAAATCAAATCAGCTTCTCCAATCCATGGCTGGCACAGCCTAGCTTGTAAATTGAACTACCCAGGGCCCAACAAAGCTTTCGAACTTCAACGCTTAAAATGAAATTGTGATTTAGATCCGCAGCCCCTCACTTTTTACTTAAGAGGGCATTAATTGTTGTTAGGGAGAGACGTATTGATATACTCCCTCCATTTCAAGATACGATAAGTGAGTTTTCAATTTTGCGGAAAAACATCAATTTTAGAAGTATAAGTTGATTATATCAAAACTCAATTTTGGCATCTAATCGGAGGGAGTAGTTTAGATGGGTAAAATTGATTTTTCTAGGTTGAGTTACGGTTACATATACTAACCCCAACTTATCGGTTGTAACCTGTAACTTACGGCTTAAATACGAAGAAGTTGTAGCCATACATTGGTTACATCTGAAATAATAGTAGCTGTAATTGTTAGGCTGTGGAAAATGGGTTACGGCTCGAAGAAACCTAGCCGTAAATATAACTTTGATTTTTTGTCGCAAAAAAAACTAGTCGTAACTAACTATTTTTCAGTCGTAAATAAGTTGGTTACGACTATCTGGCTACTTAATTTCTAAACCGTATATAACTTACGACCAGTAAAAAAAAACATGTATTTAGCCGTCACTAATATACGGCTTAACATGAGTACGTTAAGTCTGGAAATCTTGCAACAACAAACAAAAACACAACTTTATCTAACTGACATTTACGACTCCAATTATTTCAGATGTAACCACCATACGGCTACAAGTTCTTCATATACAAGCCGTAAGTTACAGGTAGACGTAACTCAACCTGGTTCACGTTTTTTTATTTTTTTTCCATTCTCATTTTGAAGATGTGTTTATGTACTGATTCTGCGCAATCAAAACAAGTAGTATAATTAGTAAATACAAGTCCAGTTTTCCAATTCAGTAATCATAATAGACCTAATGAAAAAAAGGATTGGGAAATTCTTGGAACACCATATCAACCTAAGAGAGAAAGAGACTAATAATTGGGGAGAAGTGATCGAGTGTCTGGTCAAACCAAATTGCTTTTTGAGTTAAAGTAAACAAGTGTAGTGCACGTGCGTTGCATGTTGGCAAATGCCAGTTCTTAGAACGGGGAAAAACAAAACAATTTTTTTTTTAAAAATCAAGAACTAATATTTTGATCATATCACAACGGAAACTTACATAAATCCGTTGCTACTTTGCTGGCTTGTCAATGAAGTGAGGACAATTTAGGTAAACACATATCGAATTAGATTTAGTGCTACCGGAAAACTCCATAGAATTCTGCATAAGAAAAAGAAAGCACTTTGCAATGTTAGAGTGAAAAAGAGACGAAAGGTACATATAAAAGATAGAGATTGCTGATAATGATCTATTGATCATTGAGGTCCTTCAGGAGCCTTCTTCCAAATCCATGTCCAACATTTGTTATGCTGCAGGTGCTGATTTTGGTGCCTGTGTACATCCATTATATGAAGGTGATGCTGGTGCATGTTAATCGACATCGTAAAGTTCTGCCAATGTGGTGTGGCAATTTTGGTGTCGCTGAAGCTGCAAACAAAGATAATGAATTAGCTTCTATACGCCTAGCATGGGTAACATTTGATAGTGCAGTTAAACTGAAAATCAGATGTCGTCGATCCATTTTTCTACGGTAATACAAAACCTCGTTGGCAACTTGTTTGGAATGACTGTGTGGATTGGAATAAAGATATCCCAACGGATAATTTTCAAAAATGAAAATAATTGTTGATCTCATCATACATGAAGGCTAGTTCAAAGGAAAACTGAAATTCAGAGTGCTAACCTGGAGTACCTAGCTTGTGTAAATGTTACTGAGCCTACACCAGCTTAATCTGCAAATATCGAACTCCCATTTATGAAATCAGAATCAATCAGAACAAAACGACATATGAGGTGGTTAACCCATTGTTTGTACCATGCCTAAAATTGC
>JAJJMA010255557.1:0-10111 GCA_023529015.1 Papaver nudicaule | reverse complement strand
GATCGTTAGATGGAACACAAAAGGTATTTATGTTTTACACAAGTCCATCTAAGAGATAAAGGAGTTGGAATTTGACCTAGAGTGAAATTCTAAAAGAATAAAACTCTTAATTCGACTTACCAGAAAACTCTCCGTGTCAGGTTCACGTACTGATAGAACAGGTACGGGAACTAATGCGACACAGGAGATTTTCAGCTTCTGGTACGCAAACCGGTTCGGGAACCGCCTGCTGGTCAAACTTGGTCAAATTCGGTCTTCGCTGGAAGAACTGGGCTGAGCCAGAACTTAGACGTGAGAACGTCCTCAGCTATGATCCACAGGCTCTTTGCTCAAGAGCACTCCTTTAGATTCATCCATATCCAACATAACAGTTTGCAAGCAAACCATCGTAATGGTCATATGGCGTCGAATCTATCTCATACGTTCTTGATTCACAGTATTCGTGGGATCAAATACTGGTCATGACATAAAGCCATGTTACACAAGAACACGATCTCAATCGCTACATTACTACTAAAGTAGTCGACTATATTTCGAAAGAATAGAGAAAGTAGAAATAGAAGAATTTCCGTAAAGTCATAACTCCTACTAACCTTTTGTCGATGAAGAATAATTGATGTCTTCTTTGTCTTCACAGTCTTCGTCTTCAAGGTCTCTACTACTCTGTCTATATCCCATTTCCGAAATCTAAACTCTAGTAGGCTAAATCAAGAATTGAATTTTGACATCTAAAACTGACAACTAGCTTGACATACCAACGCTAGTGGGTTTGACCGGACAATGCCCTAACAGTAAGAGTTCAGGTTCTCCGTCATGAGGGTGACTGGAGATCTCCAAGGCTAGAAGTGTGTTGAATACTCATAATTCGATCGTTGCTCCTGCTCTGAGGCTTTGGTGTTCTTGAGTGTTCTGGTTATTCTGAATGTTCTGCCTTGGAAGATAGAGGAAGCCTCTATTTATAGTATTGAACTCACCCTGATCTCTCGACAGAGAAGGTGGAAGTCGTGGAAGAGTGGAGGAGTGGAGGACATGAGTTGTGCTCTGTAACTGCTAGAGTCGTGTAGAACATGTCCACTCAGCACCACCTTCTCGTAACTGTCCATCATCTCCATCAGTTTCTTTCTAACTGTCGTAGACCGCCAGACCAATACCCCCAAAGTTATCCCCCCATGTGATGTTTTAATATCTCGAGTGGTATGCAGATATTGCATGGTTGTGTTGAGTTTAAGTAGGCTTATGTGGCTATGACTTTGTGGCCAACGTGAGTGTGGCGCCTTTAGAGACTCGCATAATGGGTGTGTAGGAGTGGCCTTGGCCATTGAGCAAGGCCGGGAACTCGTGGCGCCATGGTATAGCACCTTGGCCTTGGGCCAAAGTTGAGTTTTAGTGGCGCCATGGTCCAAGAGACCACGGCCTCTTGGCCTTTGGCCAAGGCCAACTCGATTGTGGCGTACTTGTGCACTTATGTTATGGTGTATGTGTGCGCTTGCGCTATGGCGTATGCATGCGCTTGCGCTACGGCGTATGCATGCGCTTGTACTACATCGTGCTTCAAGTCATGGCGTGCTTATCCATGGTATGTTAGACCATTCTGTGTTTAGAGTGTGGTCTGCTTAAGCCTGTTTAGGCTGTTGCATGCCTCTCAGAGAGCTCTGGACAGGCCTAGAGCTTTGGTATTTCTGAGGTTTTCATTGAGACTCGGATGTTGAGTCATATTTTGAGAGGAAATCTGTGAAGATGCGTCTCTGTTAACTCTCCACCATGTACCATTGAGCAATCTAGTTCTGATATCGAGGATTTCGAGGCGATGTCGACATGAAGCAGATTAATGGGTTTATGTGCTGGTGAGGTTATTGGTACTGCACCATTATATCATCCTCTCCACCGGGAGTTATAAGAGAGAACTCATAGAGAGTACATTCAGCTCGTAAAATAGGTTGCATCCTGAGCTATAGAGATGTGTCTGAGTAGGCGATCGCCTTTAATTAAGACGTAGTTAGAGGGGAGTTTTACGATTGTCCTTCTCACATTTTTCACCATCTACATTAAGTCCCCTGGTTAGTGTGGAACAATAATGTTTCATACTAAGCACTCAGATGGTGATAGCAACCCTAGAAGTCTTAGGTATCTCTTTTTTTTTTTAGCAAAGATTTATAAAGGGCCAGGTCTTAGTGTTAATGACCCTGAAAATCGATAGCAAGCTTGTGCGTGAAAGTTTTTTTTTTTTTATTGGATGTACACGTGAGTGTAGGTGAGGGGATGAGAGGGAGTGGCCATGGCGCCTCGAAACTCACGCCCTCCCTTTTTCTTTATTATTAATTTTTTTTTTTTTTTGACGCCAGCCCTAGGGCTGGCGGGAATTAAGAGAGGCCTCGGGCCCCTTGCCCTTCTTTTCCCTTTCTAGGAGTTTTACTGGGACTAGGACTCTCAATAGTTATGTATATATATATATATATACATGTCTAGGTTAAGTTTTCAACAAAGAAGAGAAAAGAGATGAGGGTTTTCCAGAGCAGTATTTCTTTTCTTTCTTCTTGATTTACTCTCTTTAACTGTGTTTGTTGATTCTCATTCGTTATGTCATCAAGTGGAGCAACAACAAGGAACAACAAGGTAACCTAGGGTTTCATGTGTTTTTTTTTTCTAGGTCACGTGTATATATATATTGGACGGGATGAGATGGGTTAGTGGCGCCATAAGGTGTGGCGCTACGGTTTTGGTGACTACGGCCTTGGCCTTCTGGCCAAGGCTAAATTGGTGGCGCCACGGGTGTGGCGCTACGCGTACTCACACAAGATTTATATATATATATAGCATGTATGTTATGTTGCATGTATACTCTAGTAAGTGTGTATGCATATTAGTCATGCTATTAGAAAAATGATTACTGTTATGCATGTATGAGCACGTAGTAACTTACTCGGAATTGTTTGCGTGGTACACAGAAAGCGAAGTGATGGCGCCACTCCCGTGCTTCCTATTGCTGGGACGCCTAGCGCTAAGGATAAGTTCTTTGAGGCGTACAAAGAGATCGGCAGGAGAACTACACCACTTGTGAGACGGACCAATCCAGGGGCTCGTTTTGCTCCAAAGTATAATAGTAAGACCAAGTCTCCGTCGTCGGTTGTTGTGCCTGGTGAGATTATCAGGTTTTCCTTGCAACAAGGTGAATATGAGGCTTCTTCCACTGACTTTCGTGCTCCTAGAGCTCCCCTGGCTCAGTGGATCCCTTGGTTGGATTCGATGTTGAATGACGAGAAGGTGTATAATGTCTTAGAAGAAGTCGGGATTGCACATGCGGTGAGGGCGTCTGGCAAGCTGAAGGTGCATGTAGACGTTGATGGTATCGTTCGCCTTCGCCTCTCGCTGGTGTGGATCTACAAATACTACCGCCATGGGTTTTAGAGAGCTCACCATTTCTTTGGAGGCGGTATCAGCTCTGTATCATCTTCCGATACCCGGGAAGCTCCAAAGGGACTATACAGGGCTTCCTCGTGATGTTGTGATTGGCGAAATAAATGCAAAGATTAGGGATCTTCATCTACCTAATGCTTCGGCCGTTGAGAATTACACCAGGTGGATCCATTAATGGTATTCGTCTGGAGGCAGGAGTGACGCTCTCAGCAACACCAGGGTTGTGGCAGCATTCCTTACACTCTGGTTATCGCGGGATATATTCGAAGATGATCCTGTCGGGACACTGAAGCCTGTTGTCGTCCCATATGTTATTTGACTAGCTCGGGGTATGCATTTGCCGATTGGTAGCTTGTTCCTCGGGTCTCAGTATGCACATCTGAGTGCATTAGCCAGGAACATGTCTAGTTCTTCTACGGGTCGCATTTCGCCGTTTGTCAACCTTCCCTTCCTCCAGGCCTTCTTGTGGGAGCATTACGTGGAGTATGCTCCGCAGGGTGGTCTCCCTTCGGATTCGTTGGAGTACGCCAGGATCATGTGGTGGAGTGACAAGCAGCCCAAGAACTCGGTGAGACTAGTAGATTTTCTGGACAGAGAAGATAGTGTCCTTTTTCGTCCATGGTATGGCATCCCTGATGATAGAGTCCTTCAACTCCATACTGTCGCAGAGACCGATGAGATTGTTTTGCGTTCCGGATCTCGTGGTGTTACCAGCATCGAGAATGAAGGGCAGCAGGTGTTCATGTGTAGTAGTGTCTCAGGTTTCATCCTTGGCTTCTATCGGGGCGGGTTGGTGAGGCAGGCGTACAACATTGACAGAGAAGCGCGGTTCATAGGATTCGATCAAGACGTGCCCTTGGATCGTTCTCTCCCTCCATGCAAGGACGATTTACGTGAATACTTAGATCCTACTCGGGACCCTGGGAGGAAAGTCATCTTCTTGGTTGCCGGTAGACTGATGAGGGTCACTCCCGAATTCAATCAATTCTGGGATTACACCTTGTTGGCTCTGGGAAACTTTGTAAAGAAGGTGAACACGGCTGACAGGCCCACCTTCACTCTGACACCTCAGGTAATCTTCTTTTTGGATGTTCGCGTGTACGTTTTTATTCGTCTCGTCTTGGTTAACTGGGATTCTTTTCTTTGGTAACAGATGGCGCCTCCTCCGGTCGTCCAACCTAAGAAGAGGATTAAGAGTAACAGGATGGAATTACCTGAGGGTCGTGTCATTGATCCTTCCCCAGTGATGAGTTCGTGTCCCTTTCTAAAAAAGGAGGGGTACTGAAATACTACCAACTTTTTGTTTTGGCTCGTGAGTCTTATGGTTAAAGTCTGGACGATCTCAAAAATCAATATCCAAACCTCTAACTGGAGTAATCTCGACAGTTAGGCAATAACGTACTACTTGGTGCTTTAATTATAAATCAGAGTTATAATGCGGAAAGTAAAAGCACACAAGACACCAAACGTTTTTTTTAACGAGGAAACTGCCTTGCAGAAAAACCTCGGGACCTCGTCCAGTTTGAACACCGCCCAGTACAAACTGACTACAAACACTAGCCTACTATAAGACTTCGGTCTGGGATGTAGCAGAGACCAACTCAAGCCCTCCAAGCGAAGTGGCTACTGTCGCCTTCCTTACGTCTCTGGATCCCCACTGATCGTCACACACTTGATTCCCCTAGCTGACGTCCGTTACAGGCCTAGGAGTTGCTTTGACCGATGTCAAAGGCTTGTGTCAGCAATACTGGCGTTTAAACCAAACTGTTGACGTATGGTGTAACTGTCCTCTTCAGTTTACCATACACAAGATGACTTCCTTCGGATTGTTAAATCCAGGTCATACGGAAATCTACTTCTTGAATCGGGGCTGACAAGCAAACCAAGTAAGCAATGCCCAATCCGAATCTACCTCAGTTATACACGAAGAACCACTTAAGGAACTTGTATAACCGGAGCTAACTAGGTCTTACAACACCGAGTGCAGCCGTGCGTTGCTACCTTTCCAACCTTGTTGAGTAACGTATCAGTTCTTGAATAGCCGTATATCAGAAGAGACGGACTTTAGAATAGACAAGAACTTGATCAGGTTACCAAGGTTACAGGTTAATCCGATTTCAACCAAAGATGGTTTCAATCTCCTACCTGTGCTTCCCAACTCTCTAAGGAAGTCTTTATAGTCGTAGGGAGTTCCCAAAGGAGCTGCAACCTATAAAGGATGACTATACCACAACAAGCATTCACCGAAGTGAAAAGAGTTTACGCTATCTTCCCTAAGGACCTTCACGTATGCTTGATGCTTGCGGTATCTGTCCGTAGACACCTCTATTTATAGTACTCAATAAGATAGGTTGCTTAGGAATAAAGCAATCAATTACTTGTCCCACAAGTTAGGGAAACCCTAAACTTGATAACCAAGTAATAAGAGATTAATCTCAATTGGAATTTTTTTTAGAATTATCTGCCAAGTGTTTTGTTAGCTCTAAAACACTTCAAGATAGAATCCAACAGACCAGATATAATCTTATCTTATTGACTCATTGAGGATCGTTAGATGGAATACAAAAGGTCTTTATGTTTTACACAAGTCCATCTAAGAGATAAATGAGTTTTGGAATTTGACTCGGGGTGAAATTCTAGGAGAATATTCACTAAATCCGACACCAGTAAGACAGCTACCGTCAGGTTCACGTACTGGTACGTGAACAAAATAGCCATCTCGAACTCAGAGAATTTCCGAGTGTCGGGTACGCAAACCGGTTCGTGAACCGTGCGCCTGTCAGATTTCGCCAAATCTGGATTCCGCTGGAAGTACTAGGCTGAGCCAGAACTTAGACGTGAGAACGTCCTCAGCTGTGATCCATGGAGTCTTTGCTCAAGAGCACTCCTTTAGATTCATACATATCCAATTAACAGTTTGCAAGCAAACCATTGTAATGGACATATGGCACCGAATCTGTCTCATACATTCTTGACTCACAGTATTTGTGGGATCAAACACTGGTCATGACACAAGGCCATGTTACGCAAGAATACGATCTCAATCACTATTATCACTACTAAAGTAGTCGACTATTTCGAAAGAATAAATGAAGTAGAAATAGAAGAAAATCTATAAAGTCATAACTCCTACTAACCTTTTATCGATGAAGAATAATTGATGTCTTCTTTGTCTTCACAGTCTTCGTCTTCAAGGTCTCTAATACTTTGTCTATATCCCATTTCCGAAATCTAAACTCTAGTAGGCTAAATCAAGAATTGACTTTTGACACCTAAAACTGACAACTAGCTTGACATACCAACGCTAGTGGGTTTGACCGGACAATGCCCTAACACTTTCCATCTCAGGTGAGTCGTTCGCGTTCCGGTGGGGTTTCTCGCTCTCTCTCTCTCTATATATATATATATATATATGTATCCCCTCTCTGGTTGAACTTCCTTTACCGTCTTTGCAAGGTTCGACATCGAAGGAGCGTGAAAATGCCATGGAGTCCCCAGCTGCCGACGCGGATGTGAGAAATGAGGCGGATGAGCCAATCGGTGTTGGTCTTCGTGCTTCTTCCTCTCCTAACGAGGTCGCTGATCATGAACTTGCCCAAGTAAGGCATGTTGTTTCTTGATGTTTTTTCTGGCCGTTTCTCTTTTAGGGTTCGCCTTTATATGGTTGGTGAGTGTTTCACTAACCATCCACGGTCTCGTGTCTATAGGAGCAGGAGCATGAGGGTCGCACTGATGTTGTTGTCCCGGAGAATGTGGAAACGTCAGAGAGCGATGAAAACTTGAATGACGACGTGGGTACCACCGTTCCCGGGGCTGTTGACAATGTGGTTCCGGATGATCCGGGAGGAACTATCCCTCTGAGGCAGACACCGGGCGATGGTGTAGAGACTACTCCCCCCAAGGTTGTTGACGAGGTTGTTTCGGATGATGTGGAGACGATTACCCCTTCGACTGAGCAGATGCACGAGGGTGGTGTGGATCCAGAGCCCTCCTATCTTGGCGCTGGAGTCGCCTTTCCTTCATCTATTAGCAGAGTTCGACCTGGCTACGCCTTGAAGGGGAACTTTCCGGTGTTGGGAGAGTATCAGGCGCTGTATGACCACATTTGGAGGAATTCGGCCACATTGATCTTGATAGGGAGAAAAGGTTGCTTTCTAAGTCGATAGTTGGCACTCTGTTGTCGAGGGTGATAGAGACGATGGCCCATTCCGTCGATTCCGCTGATCCCCTTGACGTCCAAGACTGGGAGGATTCTATAGCTGTAGCTGAATCCAAAGGCCTCAATGTGGCTTGGCTTCGTGACAGGTTCAAGAAGGCCAAGGCTCAGGGGTCTCAGGAGGTTCTTCGGGATAAAGAGAAGAGGGTAGCGGAGTTGAAGGTCGAGTTGCAGAGGGAGGAGAAGGAGCTGGAGCGACTAAGGCTGTCTTGCAAGGGGGGATCTAGTGGGGTCTTGAGTGATTTTCTCGACTAGTGGGTTTCTTTTCTGTTTTGGGCATTTTTTTTTTTTTTTTTTTTTTTTAGTTTTTGAACGTTGGATGGGTTGTAGGTATTTTCTATTGACTGGACAAGATTGTGTTTTCTAAGAGATATTGAAACAAAAGGCTTTTCTTAATTAATCTGCTGAAACGAAAATCCTATCTACTGCACGCTATGGTGCGCTGCTTTGGAGGAATGCAAATACAATAAACAGGAGTCCTAGTGTCGGCCTCCTTTGTGCTTCGGTGGAGCACTGCTAAACTGAGTCTATACCCGCAGCCAATGTGGCATGGAGTGAATCGCTGTTAGGTAAGATCTCCTTTGCCTTCTTGCGAAATCTCTCTATGTATGCTACTGCGCTCTCCCCCGCCCCTTGTTTTAGGTTGGCCAGTTCCACAAATTCTTCGAAGTCTGGAATGGTTCCCAGGACCTCGGGCGGTATAACATAGGGCATCAGTTCCCCCTTTCCTCTGATCTTAACACTGCACAGTTTACCACGTATGATTCCAGATTCCTGAAGAGCCTTCATGAAAATCCTAATAGCTGTGCCGACGTCTACCATGGGCTTCTCAGGGTTTTCCTCTCTAGTGGGTTTTCCGGAGGTGAGTCCCCAACGACTTGGGGAACGTGGGTTATCATATAGAGGGTGGATGAACGAGGTACCTTCTTTGGCGAGGGAATTCTTGCTTGTTCCTTGGAGTTCGGTTGGCGGTACTGCTACTGGCTTGGCGGTGTTGTCCTTAGGTATGAAGTTTTCTATGAGCGTCCGAGGGAGCGTCTCTCGATTGTTGTAGATCCACGGGTGTCCCAATATCATGTCGTTCTGGGCATCTCCCTTGACAATGTGGAACTCTGCTACGGTTGGAAACGCAGCGACTTCTACTGGGAGGTCGATCCTTCCATAGGTGCGTGCTCTACCCCATATGGGCCCTTGATGACAGTAGGGGCATGTATGGATCTACTGCGAGGGATGTTAGCGGCTCTAAGAGTTTTCACCGAGATGATGTTTACCGGGCAACCAGGGTCGATGAGCGTCTTCGGGAATTCAGCATGGGAAAGGCGAGCGGTCGTGAGAAGTCCCCAGCCTTGTCCTCCTGTGGGTTCCCCTCGCTTGGGTGGTGTATGTTCATCAGCTTTCTGGGAAGGTAGGCGTTTGCCTGATACTACCGTGTTGAGCGCCATGAACATATCTTTCCGCTGTGGTTTCGAGAGACAGAGGGTCTCGCATAGCTGGTACATTATCCCCTCCACTCTCTTGTTCACCGGTTCTTCAGGAAGGGTGAATGCTCGAACTGGCAAAGGGTCTTGGTATACACCTTCGTTTCCCAGGCGTAACTCTCCGGATTCCACTTTGGCTTGGAAGATTCGCTTAAGGCTAAAGAAATCTCTGGTAGAATAAGTAGTGACTCGATGGTAGCGACAATACCTTGGACTTGCTACTTCCTCGGCTATAGGGGGTTATCGTACTGGGGGAGTTCGATCGCCCCGTCTTGGATCCATGTGTCTAATAATTCTAGTACCTCCTCAATGGGGAACGGGTAATCGAGTATCTCTGGTCTAGCCTTTTGCCTCCGCATCTCTGATTGTTGTAGCCCTCCTTGGTTCATGTTCTTATTCGGGGTTCCTGGAGCTGAATTAGTGCATTTCGGGTGCATTACCTCCGTGACAGGGCCCTTCCTTTTCCCTCCTTCGCTGATAACGCCCATAGATGGTAGACTGTTGTTATACTGCTTGTTGATTAGCCTTCTGTCACCACGAGTGGCGCGGGTTTCTTCGTTCCTCAGTGGTTTAGTTCTTTCTAGTAGGGCAGGTGCAGTGGTGGCGGACCTCTTTGCAGCTTCGTGAAGTTCAGAGAAGGTCTGGAAGCGGAGGTTCTCCAAGAGGGCTCGGTAGACGGGAATCATTCCGTTGATGCAGAGTTCTACCAGTTGTTGTTCCGTGATATTTGGGTCATGGCAGTCGAGGGCTTGGATTCTGAATCTCTTGACGTAGTCGTTTGGATGTTCGCTAGGCCTCTGGAACATTCTGCCGAGGTCTGATAGTGTTATCTGTTCGGACACAAAGAAGTACTTGCGGTAGAACGCGTTCACCATCTCGCCCCATGTGCCAATGCTGCTCGGAGCAAGGTTATTGTACCGAGTATAGGCTCTCCCAGTGAGAGACTTTGAGAATTCTTTGAGTCTTAAGACGTGGTTGTATTCATGTTCTCCCAACGACTCCA
>JAJJMA010255504.1:0-21029 GCA_023529015.1 Papaver nudicaule | reverse complement strand
CGAGCCAAAACGAAAAGTTGGTAGTATTTCGGTACCCCTTCTTTTTCCAAGTATAGCTGACAAGGATATCCTGCACCCAATTTGGCTTAGAAATAGCTAAAGCATGAAGAGAAATAGAAGGTAATGGTCTTCTAGATAGTGCATCTGCCACCTTGTTTTCTGCACCCTTTTTGTACTGAATTTCATAGTCATACCCCAATAGCTTAACTAACCATTTCTGCTGCAACACAGTTGTAATCTTCTGCTCCAAAAAGAACTTAATGCTTTGATGGTCTGTCTTAATAATAAAGTGGTGACCCAACAGGTAATGTCTCCATTTAGTGACAGCAGAAACAATTGCAAATAGTTCTTTCTCATAAGTTGACATGCCTAAGGCTTTAGGACCCAAAGCTTTGCTAAAATAAGCAATTGGCCTACCTTCTTGCATGAGCACAGCTCCAATCCCTGAGTCACAAGCATCAGTCTCCAGTGTAAAGGATTTGGAGAAATCAGGTAAAGCTAAAACTGGTGTAGTTGACATGGCTTGTTTCAGCTTCTGAAATGCTAGTTCAGCTGCATCACTCCACTGAAATGAGTTCTTCTTAAGTAACTCAGTGAGAGGTTTGCTGATGTTACCATAATTCTGCACAAAATTCCTATAGTAACCGGTTAAGCCAAGAAATCCTCTGAGATCCTTCACAGTGGTTGGTGTTGGCCATTCAACCATAGTGGCTATCTTAGCTGGATCAGCAACCACACCTGCAGAAGTGATGATATGGCCTAAATATTCTAGCTCTTGTTGAGCAAAACAACACTTAGAAAGCTTGGCATAAAGTTGGTGTTGCCTAAGCAGAGAAAGGGTAATCTCCAAGTGTTTGTGATGGTCTTCCAATGTTGAGCTATAGACCAATATATCATCAAAGAAAACCAATATGAACTTCCTCAAATAATCATGAAAAACATCATTCATAAGTGCATGAATGTTGCTGGAGCATTGGTTAAACCAAATGGCATCACCTTGAACTCATAATGGCCTTCATGAGTTCTGAAAGCTGTCTTATGGACATCATCTTGTTTCACTCTAATTTGATGATATCCAAACCTGAGATCAATCTTAGTGAAGTACTTAGCTCCCTGTAATTCACTTAGCAGCTCATCAATGATGGGAATATGAAACTTGTCCTTAACTGTAATTGCATTTAACTTCCTATAATCCACACAAAATCTCCAGGAATTGTCCTTCTTCTTCACCAAAAGTATTGGTGCAGCAAATGGACTATGGCTAGGTTGAATAATACCATTTTGCAACATTTCTTTGACTAACTGCTCAATAACTCCCTTCTGCACATATGGGCATTTATAAGGCCTTTGGTTTGTTGGCTGTGAATTGGGTTTGAGAGGTATTGAGTGATCAAGGTTTCTTTGAGGAGGCAATTGAGTTGGTTCAGTAAAAATATCTTCAAAAGATGATAATATAGTTGAAATGCCAGGAGAAGGTGGAGGTGGGGAGGTGGTGGTATTTATGTAGAAAAGATGAGCAATAATCCTGAATGTTCTTGTCACTCATCTCCTGCAGTGGTGTGTTAGTTTTGGCTCCAGTGAGAGTGATTTTCTTCCCTTTGTGCTTGAAGGAAATGCTAAGCTTCATCAAGTTGAATAAGATATCTCCCAATCCTCTCAACCAGTCAGCTCCAAGTACCATGTCACAGCCACCTAAAGGCAACAGTCTCACTTCACTGCTGAATTCATGACCCTGCATTGACCATTTCAAGGGAGAACAGATGCCTGAACTCATAGTTTTCTCCCCATTAGCCATTGTGACTAAAAATTTAGCAGTTGGTGTGATGGTACAGCCCAATGACCTTGCTAAGTCACAATCCACAAAACTATGGGTACTGCCTGTATAGATAAGAATGGATATGGCCTTCTTCTTGATGAAACCAGGAATCCTTATGGTTTCACCAGTCACACTGCCAGTTAGAGCATTCAATGAGATCTCCATGTCTGAATCAAGTGGGGAATCAGTTACCACTTCCTGTTCTTCTTCTTCTTCTGTTTCAGTACTACTCTCTCCTGCACTCTCACACACAATGTGATATAGAGTTTTCTTCTTGCAGTGCAAGTTGTGGCCTGGCTTGAAAACTTCATCACAGTTGAAACATAAACCCTTAGCCTTTTTCTCACTATACTGCTCAGGAGTCAAATTCCTAACAGTGGAATTTGGAAATGGTCTTTGTGGGTTATTAGTGTATTTGGTATTGATAGGTGGTGGTTTTGGAGAAAAATTATTGTTGTAGGGTGGTGGTATTGGTGAAGTATATAAGGGACTAGTAGGAAAAGGTTTAGGTGATGAGTGTGAATTGTTGTAAGTTTTTGGTGTAGGTCTAAGAACCTTTTGCTGCATAGCTAGGCTTAGCTCTTGAGATCTAGCAAGGGAAAAAGCATAAATAAGAGTTGAGGGGTTAAACATCAGCACTGTCTGTTGTATCTCTTCTTTCAAACCACCAATGAAACTCATGATGAAATACTCTTCAGTGAGAGTTTTATATTTAGTAAGTAGTAAAGCCTTCAGGTACTCAAATTGCTCAAAGTATTCCTCCACAGAAGAGGTTTGAACCAATTTGTTAAATCTTCCAACAATGTTCTCATTAGCAGGGTTCTCAAAACGCAAGCATAAGTTATCAGACAAGTCAATCCAGGTAAGTCTATTTCTATTCATCTTAAAATTTAGAAACCAACTACTAGCCTTACCCTCTAAATGAATAATAGCCATACTGACCTTGTGAGCTTCATCCACTTTGTTGAGCATGAAGTACAGGTCACACTTCTGAACCCATTCTCTAGGATTCTCACCAGAAAACCTTGGAAAATCCATCTTAGGAATTCTAGGAACTAACTCCTTTCCACCAGCAGAGGAATCTAGAGGTAGAGTACCTCTCCTGATGAAGATGCTTTCAGAACCAATAGATCCGAAAGTCAAACCGCTAGCATCTTCCTTGCTCTTCAATCCCATAACATCTAATAGGAGCTGTATGGTTTTATCCTGTCGAGCCTGAGTTCCTTTAGCTTCTTCCATGAACTCAGTCATCTTAGTATCCAGTGTAGATATCTTGGTGTCCAACGCAGTATGATTTGTATCAGCTGTAGTCTTCAGCTCTTCCAGATCTGTGCTGATTTTCGTTACCGTCTCCGTGAGGTTGGTAATCTTGAGATCATGATCCTTCAACTTGTCACTGACATCTTTAGCAGTAGCGGTGTTGGTTGTAGTCGATCCACCCATGATTTCAAGGACAGAACGACTCTGATGCCAAATGTTATGTTCTCACATAACAGTTCAACAATCAGTGATGAGTAACCTCTTGAATCACAAGGATTCAAGCCTAATTTCTAAGCTACAAGAGCAAAGAACCCAAATGAGAAGAACAATTGTTCTCTGCAAATTAGATAAATTCCGAATTGACATTCAAGTCCCAAAACAGACTCGAATAAATACTGCAACAGAAATTGGCCCTGAGCCACACTAGAGCCGACAAGTGGCACAAATCAGGACTCACCTAACTAACCATCCAACGGTCACAGAAATAAGAAAAGACAAAAAACGATAAAGACACCCACAGACTCACTAACAACATCCAAGAAAGGTAGCCCGCCAACTAGAAGGAGATATAGCTCATATGTCATGCCAGGTACATGACACGGGAAAAGCCTAAAGGACAACATGTCTAGCCCTCAAACAAGAATAAAGTCGAAATTTGCTAAGCAAGAAGAGACTAACAGTTAATGAAATAAACACCTAGATCAAATAATCCTTAGTGCTGTGGTGGTGTAGTCCAATCCATGCCGAAGATATCTCTTCCCCACCAAAAATCCTTGATCCAGAAAGGTTCTTCCTGAATTTGAGTGGGTCGTGGCAGCTGCCGCATCATCTGTAACCATAGATTGTGGTTTGAGAAATAAAAGACGTAGTAATTCTTCCTGCTTCCCGGGGGATGATAAAATCGAACTTCAAAATTTTCCTCCGCAAAGTTGTACGTCTGACACATGTGTTGTTTCATCAATGCAGGAGAAATGGTGAAGACTTCGTCGGTAAATTTCCCGATTAACATTCTACTGAACCGTGCGTGCCATTCATTTGTTGCATATTCGTGACAGTATGTCATTTCTTTTTTCTAGTTTAGATGTCTGAAAATGCTCTCAATGGAGAAGAAGAGGTCGTCGGTTGGAACGGTTTTGTAATGGGTGTTTGATTTAATACTAGTGTTACTTATGGAGTTCAGTTATATCTGACATGAATCGTTTAAGACATGAGAAGACTTTATATATCTGACAGGAGACATGAGAAGACTCTACAAAACAATTGAGTGTATGGAAACGAGTAGTACTGATGAAAGGTTGGGTGATGTGATAACCCTTAAACAAACTTTTTAATATAAGAAGGAAGAAAATATCAGATGCACTTGAGATACAATCACCGTTGAAATGGAATCATATTTGATTTCATTGATCTGGTGTATCTTTTACTTTCCATAATTTGTGGTCAAACACCACCTCACCATCATAGTCAACACATTTTGTGGAGAATAGATACGCATAAATCTAGCATGCTGCAACTTTCTCTACATGCACTTGAGGTGCGGTCTACTAATTAACTTTCTTAAAAAATGTGAAACTAATTTTTAAAGCCCAGTCCTTTGGTATCCCCTAAAACCAAATCTTTGTAGCTTAATTTTTTAAACGCAGACCTTTGGTATTCCCTGAAACCGAAAATCTATCTATGAATCTTTCACCAAAAGCAGATCCGATCACCGCAAAGCAGGCAATCGACATCAGTATTTATATCATCATCCTGCCAATTTTCCTTCGGATTTGCGCTTAGTGATTTCTAAAAGGGCAATCTCAGTTTCAAGGTGAGAAAAACTGCCTCATCCATCTACTCTAACTGATATTATGCCACCATATATGTTCATAAGGCCACAAATAGCTATTAGACATACATGCAAAAACAGTTGAAGGTTTTTGACGATTAAATTAGTTATGGTAGTATGGATTTGCTACTTTATTAGCCCTTTTTTTCCTTGGTATGGTAACTGGCGGAATATCTTTCGATTTTTGTTTGGTTTCATGCTTTTGTTACTTCACTTTTGTTAAGAAGCTTCCAAAAAATGGTTTCATGATTTTACCATCATAATTTCATGGTTTTTTTTTTTTACTAGTCTGAAGCTGCAAGAATCTTATGTTGCTCTTTTTAATTGGCTGCATGAGGCAAACGATTTTTATCGCAGCTGAAAGCATTATACCAATTTGTTGCATGTCGGAAGTTCTTAGAAATCCATTGTTCGAATTGAGACATTTGAACTTCAAGTAATATTCCTGACTGAACACCACACAGTTTTGGTACTATTGAATCTTGCAAACTTGCTATGTATAATAGACGGAGAATTGGGAACTGTGGATTACATTTTCACATAGCCATGGATGGCGTAACAGATACGAAAAGGATATTGTGCCTTTTAATCAGTTGCATGTCACATTCAATTAGATTTGAAAGCCTTGGACTAATCAGCATGCCATAAACATCCCCTGTTATTTCACTAATTCAGACACAAACATAAATTTGTAATCCCATATACATTACACAGGATTCTGCAAATTAACCTCATAGTCCTGTATTTCTTGCCTGCAGTAGTTTACAATGGCGGCGACGCTAGTTTGTGACAGGCTATGGGAATTACCACTCTCGGACTGGAAAATTGTAAAGGATCAAGTTTGGTCTTGAGAAGATAGTTCATTTGGCCAAAATAGAGATTCCAGAATCTATTGCTAATTACCTTGCAGGGTTCTGGAGGAAAGAAATACGGGCGCTCCGAATCAATGATTGTGATTTATGTCCAGTCCTTGAAGAATTTTTGTCCTTCTTTGATCATAAACTGAAGAATGAAATAGTTATGCCGCCTATTGAACCCCTTATAGCTCCCAGAGATTTAGGCAAGTTCCTCTGTATATCTGAAGATGAAGCCATGGATCTGATAAAGGACTCAGAATTAAATGTGCGTTGGATTTGTGAGGACTTTCGTAATCACCATAATCCAATTGTTAGGGGTAGAGCTTTTGTGTTGGCTTTTACCGGACAATTCCTCTTCAGTAACGGTGATGGAATGTGTCCATTGGCAGTTGTGCCCATATTGATTCAAGCTCTCAATGGTCTGTCCATTGTACCACTTGTTCTCGGACAACTGCTCGTGTCCCTGGATAAATTTGAAAGCAGGGGTTATCAGTTGTCCAACGTTATTTGCGGTACGTTTTAGTTTTTTATTACCCTCTTTTATTCTCAAATGTTGTCGTATTGTTTCCGCTACAATTTAAATATTTATTGCAGGTTTGGGCACTGGAGCACATGAATTTTCTGGTATTCGACGAGCCCATGCAACCTGGTCCTCTTTCAAATTTTTATGAACGTTACATGCATAGGTACGGCGTGGATGTTGTTATATCTGTCAGAGACGTCAGGAGATGGGCAATTGGAAACATTCTGGCTGCCATAAATGCTGGGCATTGGAAGAGCGGATCAGTTTGTGCAAAGTTCATCGTTTGGAGAATTCCGCACTGGAATTTCGAGCCCCTGATCTGGTCTACTAAAGAAGAAACCTCATATGTTGTGCTTTCATCTCTCAAGAAACTAACTTACTATGTCCCAGCCCTTGTCCTAAGACAGTTTGGTTTTCTCCAGACCCGACCCCCAAGAAGAGGGTTACGGCCAATGTTGCTACGCTTGTCGCAGGAAGCACTGAATAGCGTTAAAGATGGCCTAAGCGCCAAAGGTGGTCGAGTTGCTTTCCCGGGTAACCTAACTCCAATCGGCCCTGCTAAGAATTACGACGGAGAATATAAACTATGGCGGGGCATGGAATTGCCTTATACATCCGACGATGAGTATGATACCGATCTATAGATTTCCCCTTCGTTTTTTTCTTGGGGTAGGCACACACTGTCATCATATGTGGGAAAATTTTTGAGTTTAAACTTTTTGGGTATATATGTATTCGGCATAAGTGAATGGTGTAAGTATTTTGGGTGTACTCTGCGGAGAACTCGTAACACTTTTATGATTTTCAGTCTCTTCTTTTATATATGTAGTCTCTTCTCATTTTGTAAAGAAGAAACTATAAACTTTAATATACGAAGTATGTAGCTTCAGCAGGATTTAGAGCCCTGCTATTATATCACTTTGTTAGTATCATTTTAAAATAGTTAAGCTTTAATGCAAATTATCCATTGCTGTTAGGGTTGAATAGAGGGATTGGGATAATTAAGAATATTATCGAAAAGTCTCCTCAATGGTAAGGATAACCCTGGGCTTAAATTTTGATTTGATTCTTCTGGTCAATGTGTAAGTTAATCCAAACTGATTGGCTTAGGAATAAAAAAGTATAGTTAAGCCCAACTGCAAAATACGTCTGTGATAGATCCTAGGCCTGATTAGATTTATCTTGGGCTGTAACCTAAATTAAACCCATCGTTGTTGTGTAAGTTCTAAATGATCTTATGGACTAGAGGGCTTAACCGGATACTTGAGCCTGGTTCATGCACCTAAATATTAGCTCGCGGACATGGGCCCCTGACCCGGTTCAGAGGTCCGTCCATTTTTATTGTCACGTACCCTTAAATAAGATAGATCGCATGGCAATATAACTATATTTAGGCAACTCAACTCTTATTGTCCTCGAGTGGCTATTGATGCTGGCTATGGACACCAACAAGTATGTAGAATTGGTGAGTGTCGAACTGAAACCTCCACATTGGACACGCAGAGTAAAAATTGATTTCTTCGAGTGTCTACTAACCCATATTTTGGCACTTTACATCATTTTTGTCCTAGAGTAGCTACAGATGCCGGCTATGGACACCCAACAATAATCTCGAAATGGAGACCGTCGAATGAAAATCGACACACTGAGAAAACAATTATTTCTTCAAGTGGCAATCTACCCATATTTTGGCACCTTACATCTTATTGTCCTGGTATGGCTATTGAGTTGTCTATGGACACTCAAGGAAATCTCTAATTGGTAAGTGTAAAATGAAAACTCCAACAGTGGACACGCATAGAAATTATCGAACATCTTGACGTTGCTATCTACTGGTAGATCGACACTGACAATGACAAACACAAGCTCAACGTGCCTTTATGATTCCCGAAGGCTACTGAATCAACTGCGTAGTTTATATCTGAGCAAATGGACACTTGAAGAATTTATCGAATTGCTTTCACGTTGCTATTCAACAGTCATTCGACACTGGCTATGCCAAACACAAAGGAGAGTGACAATGTGGTCAGTAGTTGCGACGGTTGATAGCTCAATCCTTGCCAAGGATCCTGTAAGCAATCAAAACCGTCGTATAAAGGGGGAATACAGACACTACATTTACCCAGACGTGTTTATTGTACGACATATTGCCACTTGATTCAAAAACCGTCACATGGCTCCATGAAAAAACCGTCTTAAATGCTCATTTGTGTACTAGTGTCTTTTATGTTTATTGGTTTGATTTGTCCCGTATTCAAAACAATAATATAGGTAATTGATTTTTCTTTGATAGGGTTTGCGTCATCTTTTTCTTTAATTCCTCATGCGATTAACTAGTTTGCCTCTCAATAGGCAAAACAGTTGGTATACGAAGGAATATAGATATGTATGTTCAGAATTGATTTCTTATTCTTTTTTCCATCTACCGAACATTAGTTCAATAGTACTGTATAAGTATGTTTGGAATTGATCTTATATACCAAATCCTCTTTCTTCGGTCAATGCTGGCCCTCTCCTTCTTGACTTCGGCCAAGTTTTTTCTCCATCTTCATATGGCTGTTTCTAACCCTTCTGGGTGATTCTCTTTCATTTTCTGTGTTTTTCTCCCTTTCCTCTTCCTCATGTTTCTGTTCTCTTCCCTCCCTCTTTTCTCTCTGTTGCTATGGCGTCCCCATCTGAAGGTAACAACGATTTTGAAGAGATAATCCAAAAAATGAATACCCTTATGGAAAAACCAAAAACTTTTGTTATCGAAGAAGATGAAGCAGATGTGGATAGTCCTGGATCTAATGAGGTTAACAAAATGGTGATTTTTAGGTTAATTATGGGAAACAGTACAACTTATACATCCTCAACGAAGTTCTATCTAAAGCTTGGAATCCTTCAGGCCCTGTTAATATTACAGATTTGGGGGATGGATATTACAACGCTAAATTCAATTTTCTATGTGATTTAGAAGCTACCTTACAAGGGACTCCATGGTCAGTTAAAGAGGATTTAATGCTGATTGAAAGATGTAAAGAAGACTTTCTAAGAGAAGTCTATGATTTTAGATTCGTAAAATTCGGGATCCATGTATACGGTTTACCAGTGGGTATTATGAACCCACCAAGGTGTTTAACATGATGAAAAACATTGGAGTACCAGATCCGATTGATGATGCTGTAGCAGCAGAATGGGGTAAGTATGTTAGGGTCCGAGTTAAGATTGATGTGACTAAACCGTTACCAAAAAAATGTCCATTATTCTAAAATCCAAGAAGGAAATTATTGCTACGTTCAGATATGAAAAATTGCCCCGATTATGTTTGTTCTGAGGTTTCTTCGGTCACTTGATGAAGCAATGTCCAACACTTTCAAATGCTCTAGAAGCTGTTCTGAAATGCATATTGGAAGCTGTTAAATGAAATTCAATCTCAAAGACTGTTGCCCTCTCTGGGGTTTGATAATTTCAAGTATGTGGAAGCTATTGGAAGAAGTGGGGAAAATGCCATACTCTGGAATGATAATATTGATCTGGAGATCATTGGCACTCATAAAAATGTGATTCACTGCAAAATCCATAGTATTGTGGAAGATGACTGGGACTTGCTCTGTGTTTTTGGGCCTCCTGACAGCCAAAATAGGAATTCTTTTTGGTCTAACCTATCTCATTTTATATCCACTTTGGTCAATGCTTGGTGTATTATAGGAGATCTCAATGCTATTCATTCAAGTAAAGAGAAAAGAGGAGGGAGAAGCCAAAGGAATCCATCCTAATGCTAAATTCAGTAATTATTAAACCCTATAATTTCAGAATGTTTTACTTAACTGAGATTAAAAGTAGGTAGTTCTCTCAATTCTTGGAGTTTATGACCCCACCTAAAAAAAATATAACCAATGATAGAAATTTGCAATATTTTCCTCAAATATTTACGGAAAACTAATACAACCCTAAACTAAATTCCCCAGTTCTCTTCTTCTCCACCTCTCTTCCTCGCCTCTCTTCTCTCTGAGTCTCTGACTCTCTATCTCACGGGTTTAAAAACCATCTGAACAAGATCTACCTACTGATGATACTCAAGGTAATCTATTTTTGTACACATCAACTTTTAAATCATCTTTTACACCCATGTCTTTGCCTGATCATCTTTTACACCCATGTCTTTGCCTGATCTATCTAATTAATGAATTTAGGAATTTAGGAAGGGAAAAGCAAAATACTACACAATCAAGAATACAAGGGGAAAACAAAATACTACAGCAATCAAGAATCCCGATTGTGATTCTTTAATTTAGGGTGCGATTTTTGTCAATCAAGGGTTTTGGTAAATTATTATTCTTTTGTTTGATTCAATTTTTTTTTTCGCTTTTATGGCCAGTACTGATTCCCAAACAGGTTCCTGGGGTTAAATATTTTTTCCTTAGTATCTTACAAGAGCCATCACACTGGAGGTTTAGTTATATTACTTAAGATCCTAATTCAAAAGCATATGTACTCCTTTACATATTTTGCTCTTTGCTTTCATTAGATTTCATCTCTTGGTTTTTTTTAACAGCTTAAAATAACCCTAAAGGTATCTTATTCTTATTGATTGTTTTTTTTGCTGTCAACAATTACAGGTTTCAAAGGTGAGGCATAAGTTGCAAAGGTAAGGTTCTTATTGATTGTTTTCATGTTTGTGTTGTTTGTGTTACAGAATACTTACCGTCCGAATCATGTCCATATCTTGATTCTTTCGGGAAAACATGGCGAGGCCAAAACAAAATAAACCAGTCAAAGATTTACCATCTGTATCACGTCTACAAGCATCTCATAATAGAGGTGTTTGGTAAATGTCAGTAATTCTCTTTGTGGGTTTGCAATTGCTTTTTTGCTTTAGTTGTTTTTTCTGTTTTCTCTTTGAATCCCACTATCTGCTCATCTTATGCTTCATGTTTATGTTGCAGAGTAGTTGCAATGAGAATCCTGTTTGTACCAAATAGTGCTTGAGGATTTCTAATATGCAATCAAAATATGATCGAATCCCACTATCTGCTCATCTTATGCTTCATGTTTGTGTTGCAATCAGAATCCTGTCACTGCCAAATGTTTTTACAGAGAGAACAAGGTATGATCAATTGAACGGCGGCTGATATTGAGATACCGTAGTTCTTTTAGCTGCTAGCTGCAAAAGCAAGCACGAAGGATCTTTTTTGGCTGTTCCAGGTACGATTTGGGCTCCTGTAAAGCATCTAAAAAGTTTCATATTTCTGGACTTTATTGCCTGGATGCCTAATAATTTGGCTGTTCACGGGCATTATTGTAGAGTTATAGCTTTGGTTTCTCACACATTGTTATACACTGTTTAGGTAAATGGGAAGCAGTAGCTTATGAATGAAACCCGAACACTTTATTTGTAGTATATTTTCAGTTCCTAGGCTGCTTCAGCCAGGCTGTGACAAGTCTGACACGGTGTCATGTGTTTTTAGATACTTAATTTTATCCGGATGTTGTTCAGTTGTGCGTTGGATTCTTTCACCTTTGCTGCAGACTGTTTATGTTTGTTCTTGACAATTGTGTTAGGTTTGGATCAAACAGAGATTTTCTCTTCTTGGAGCACCAAAATGGTAGAAATCCATGATGTATCTTCTACTGACAAAGGTTAGCTTAATTTATTTACTTACTCCATTCTATGAAAACGCAAACTAAATTAACATATTCTGGTCACTTGCCCGAGACTTTATTAGTGGACTATATTGTTACCAGAAGCAATTGAACTGATCATGACATTGGCATACCATTAAAAGGTCAAATATTTTATAATGACAATGAAATTTACAAGTTTTACAAAGAATATGCTTGAAAACTCGGGTTTCATGTACATAAAAGAGCAAAGAGAAATACTGATGGGTGTTTAAAATGTGTGACTGTTGGTTGTTGAAAGGGAGGAAAACATAAAAGAAAACCTACCATAAATGGTAAGGGGGAGTATGGAAACTGGATGTGGAAATGGGTTATTTCAGTAAAAGAATATTTCATGCAGAAGGCGTCAAGGGGATAGGAAATTGGCTCTTTCAGTATTTTGAACCGGTTAGTAGTGCGCGGGATGGTAAAAACAACCACGAAAAATTGATCTTAATGATTGAGGTGGGGGTTCAAAATGAGGGTGTGGGATTCACTGAAAGGGTTGTTGAGAGTGAGATAAATGCAATTGTGATGGAAGACATCTACGGCTTGGTGAGGGAGATAGGGAAGCACTTATGAAATATTACATGTAGATGGCTAGGCGTGTCCCATATGACCACATAAGTGTCAGTCGTGTGACTGTACGTGTTTGCTTTTTTTACTGCGATACTGCTGAAGGATTAGTGTAATTTAAATTGTTAGTTCTGTATTATTTCAATATTTTAATATATTAGAAAGAACTCATAATTTGTACTTTTTCTATTTCCAGAGAAGGGCTTGGAGATGCTTATGAAGGAGACATTGGTTTTTTGGCAAATGCTCTTTCCTGCAATTTTGGAGGTAGGACTCCTGTTAAGACAATTTAGTGGACTCTTTCCATTATCCTTAAGGGTTAGTAAATGTATTATTCTTTGTTAAATTCAAAATTGAATTCTTTGTTTTCGCATTTTTATCCACGCCAGACTATTGCTTTTAATCTTCTTGACTCCTTTATCTTTCTTTTTTTTCCCGTTTTATCATCTCTACAGATTTTATGTACTGATATCATGTTTCACCAAATGCATTTTGTTTTAACGGGTTTAATTGATTGTTTGTAATTGTCTTGCTATGACGAAATGATGTTACAATGCTAGCCTGGGAATAGTATAATGGATGTTATCTCTTTGCGTTACATCCCCCGTCTGGTGGTTGTATTTTTTGGAGGTGCAAGGAAAGGTGCCTTTTGAGATTTTGGATACTGATAACCTAGATGATGTTAACTCTCTTCTTGCTACCCGTTAATCATTTGCGCGCTAGGTGTTCATTATACTAAATCCCACCTACATTAGGGAATGGTACTTGCTGTCTTAGTTCAAATGGAAAAGCACATGGTTCTTAACCATGTAGTTGTGGGTTCGACTCCCACAGGTGGCATTGTAAACCTTACATGCTTCTTTTTAGAAGTTAGGTTTTAAAATTTTGCGTGATATGTGATTCTTTGAACCGTGTATGAATCTGAGTCGTTTGTTAGTATGGATGTGTGTTGTGTGATTCTCACAGGTTTGAATGTAATTTTGGGTTTGGGCTTTCAGGCATAAAACAACCAGGATGTGGTCCATAGCAAGACGTTGGCTAGCCAATTTCCAGTTCAGGAGTCGTTTCGCATCTCATAGCCATTTTCAAGGAATTCCTGCATTCAACATCAATATTTGCTCCATAGCGCTGGGCAACTTCTAATTCAGGAACCGTTTAGCATCTCACAACCAGGCGCCGACTTTATGGAATTCCTTGCATTCAACATCAACATCTCATACACCTGGTACGACAGAAAAACAAACCTAAGCTTTTTGAAATTTTAACTTCCAATTTTTATAACACTACAAAGGTTTCCTTCAAATACAGTCTATTTTGTTTTATTATTCTTGGTTTATACTTTTAACCTAAGCGAATTGGCTCGATTTTCTTATAGTTGTACAATTCCGATTATTAAAACTTCGGTAGGTGTGATTTTTATATGGAAATCCATTAAAATTAGCAAATGGGTGTAAATACCGGAAATTATCTAAACAAAGCACGAAGAGTGCACAACTTTGACGGGATCTTTCTTTTTTCTGCGAAGGATGAACAAGAGAAATATGGAGCTGAGGTAATGTATATCTTCGTGACGGCGTGGGTGATGCTGTAGAGTTAGAATGCCTAGACTTTTTTGGTGGTTTTTGGCAGCGATGACGGAAGGTCTGAATTTGTAGATGGTACTGATTTATATAAAATTCTGAAATACTCTCATTTTGGTGGCTGAAACTTTGCAGATTCATTAATCATTTGCATTGTTAATGTTTTAAATCTCACTTACATTAGGCTGTCTTAGCTCAAATGGAAGAGCACATGGTTCTCAACCATGTAGTTGTGGGTTCGACTCCCGCAGATGGCGTTAATAAATTTGTGTAGGCTAAAACCTTTTCCAATTGATAAGGATTTTTGGCAAGAAAAACATTTCTCTGATTCTTTGGTATGTTGTGAACTGGAAACAGTTGGAGCTTGCTTTCTTGGGGCATCCAGATCAGCTTAGAATTTAAAATAGTATCGGTAGCCTTATTTTTCAAGGGTATAGTCTCCCTAATTACTTGATAGTGTTGCATGTTAACCCTAATATATGTTAACCCTAATGGACAAGCTCATCAGTGGTAGTGAAATCAAGCCTGACTAAGCAAGCGTTGGAGATGGTCATTGAACGATACTCCAAATCGAACTTTGGTTCCTAATTATCATTATTTAGTGGACAATGATGTCTCCATAAGAAAAGGAAGGGACTGTCTGTCAATATGTCGATAGCCCATATTTCTCCATATTTTTTTTTGTACCTGTCAAAAAAGAAGCAAAAAAAAAGTAGTGGTAATTGCTTTGCTAAACAGATAAATCCCATATTTGCTTTTGGAATTTAATTTGATAAGGAAACACATTTTTTGGTGGCCCAAAAAACTGGCAAATTAGGTTCCGAGATCGACTGGGTAAGGGCATGCTCATATGGACCCGTGCAACGCACGGGCTTACCACTAGTTTTATATAAAGCAGGAATCTTATGGATTTGGGGTTCATTGGTCCATCTTTTACTTGGACCAACAGTGCTATTGTCAGTGAGCCTATTTTTGAGAGACTTGACAGGGCTATGTGCACTCCTTATTGGCTGTCTAGATTCAAAGACAATGGGGTTTTCCACCTTCCAAGAATCAGTAGTGACCATGCTCCTATTCTTCTTAATACTCACATAATTAATAAGAGAAGAAGAAGACACTCAAATAAGTTTGAACACTCAAAAATCCAGGAACACTACAAAAAAAACCGACTACAGGATACTAAAATCTGGCAACTGCATAAAAAAGTTAGTTGCCGTAACCCTTTAAGCACTAGAGAAAGCAACTGTAAATGCCTATTAACTTAAGCCATTATACTGTAAGCAACTATAGTTTTTGTAACTCATTAGAAATAAATACATGCCAACTAGGCGGAGGCACCGGTAGCTTTAGACATTCGGCTATTAGGAAAAACCCAACTGTAACATGTTAGTTGCTTATGCTTTCTTCAGCCACTAATATTGTGCTACTACCAAACAGTCTAGTAGCCTAAAACCTTGGCTACTAATGTACGACAACTACAATAGCCACATCTTTTGAACCACTAAAGTTTAGCAATTACTAGACAGTCTAGTTGGCTGTTTAGAACTTGTCCAAAATCTATACAGCCCCTTGTCTATGTTATTGGCTCTATTCGGTAGTATTTTGACTTTGATGATATTGGCTCTGTAAGTAAACCATTTGGAAAAGCCATTGATAATCAAAATGGTCTGCAAGAGTTTATGGAGAGATAGACATTACATATCTGAGTAAATGCAATATAAAAACCTGAGCACAAAATTTTTAGCTCATACACAGACAAGCCAACTCAAAATTTACAAGTCATTTAGTGATTTAAGATTAAGCAATTCAACACAAGTTGTCCTAAACTCAAACAAGTTGGACTTCCACCAATCAAAACAAGTTCTTGAATGTTCGAACATGACTGTATCAATGAAAACCCATCTCCTATCCTATTAGTCTTCCACCAATCAATATGTAGCTGCCTAAGAAGCTTGCAGTGAGCAGCAATCAGCATACGCGCCAAATTTGTCCTGTGAAGCGACATTCATTTGTTTGATTAGGTGGTGTTGTCTCAGTAGTATTCAAGTATTGCCAAGTAAAATTTGATCAAGGACTCTTCCACTGGTACTCTTCCATTATTTAGTCAAGCCTTCCGGACAAGCTTTATTCTGCAAATACTTAAAAGCTTAATTGAGATTAAACTTCAAAGTCTGCAACTTAAGTAAAATGTATTGATAGATTCTACAAAAATAATAATAGATGATGCCTTTCTTGGATGTTCCAACCAACTCTTGTAGATAGATGCAATTCTTGGAAATACGTAGTGAAACCATCGGTGATCTCTTTAACCTATGCCACTGCCCTGTACACATGATTCCTAATGTAAATCCTTATCTAAAACATTTTAAAATCAAATAACTAGCACCAAGCCTACAAGTGACAATGGCCATCAACTCTTTCTACACCAACCTACAGAAGTAAGCCATACTAGAAATGCATACTATACTAAATGCAGAGTCCACTATTTTACTAAACAGACCTGAGTATACCAGGGAGTTCATTTCCTATAGTTAAGCATTATGCGGATAACCATTTACACACCAACCTAGCTATAGAAGAAATCTGGTTAATCTGGTTAAAACACTAACAAAAAATGTAACATATTTTCACATACAAAAGAATATTCAGTTCCTAATCTAACCTTACACAGAGGATCTTAGACTTCCAAGCATCACCAACACATTTTATCAATTCATAACCAAAATCTTATAGGTGACTACAGATACAAGTAGTGCAATATTAAGAGATAACACATTCTTAGTTTAATTTGGGAAGATAAATCATTTCCCCCAACTCCCCAAGTAATAATATGGAAAAAAATTTAGATGTGGATTTCTTTAAAATCCAAGTTATCTAACAACATTGATGTGATTATTAATCTTTGCGCCAAGTGATTTCACATGATTTCTCATAACAGATACACACACAAACCGATCAAGTAACAAAACTTGCAAAATCAAATACTCCCTCAGTTTCAAAAAAATAGGCATGTTTGACTTTTTCTTAAAAATTAGAGAACTTAATTAAACTAATAATACTTAACTTAAACTTGTTTTTTCTTTGTTAACCCATGACACATGTCAAAGATAAACCAATCATGAAAAAAAAAAATTAAGTCAAATATTATTAGTTTAATTAAGTTCCCTAATTTTTAGGAAAAAGTCAAACATGCCTATTTTTTTGAAACGGAGGGAGTACATTTCTCTCGGCTACAATTACAAATTACAGATCCTAAATGATGATTCAAAGTGCAAAGTAAAAACCTACAAGCCACAGCTGATACAACGTGCTACGGTGTGAACGAAATGCTGAAAAATCTTCACCTTATATATACCAATAGACAGTTACTTTGCAATCTAGTTTTAGGTTTTGCATACAATCAGTTGCAAGAAACAGATAAACGAGAATCAACATTCCTGGTGAACAAAGCATCCGTTCACTCAAATTAAATGCATACAGATACATCCACAAATTGATTGATCAAGTAACTTAGTAAATAACCAAATCGTAAAAGAAATAATAGATGGACTTGGTCAGAATAGATCTAATCTACTATGAGAACATAGTCAGAAAATTCAACCACGACTAATTTTATTCACAACTGATTTTAGGTCAGTTGAAGAAAAACATTTTCTCAAACAATTCAACAAACCCTTATATTGAAAGCAAGTAAATGGTTTTAGTCTATTGAGAAAGATTAAAACCAAAAACCCTTTTTTAAAACACCAAGCCCTAGTAATTTAAAAAGCAAGTAATTGGTTTTGGTTTTAGTCTATGAGAAAGATTAAAACCAAAAACCATGTTAAGACAGCAAGCCCTAGTACATTAAAAACCCTATTCGAAACTCAAATCGGAAGTTTCCCCGTTAAATCAAACCCTTGTGATCTATTTAGATTTTCAATTTTAAGAAGAGAGAAATTAGAGATGATAGTTTTCTCTCCAATCAATCATAACTAAAAGAGCTACTGAAATCAGACGGTGTTTTTAAGAGTTTGGTTTGGAGATTAGAAGAGAGTTTTATAGATAGAGAGAGCCGAGAGTGCACTAAAGTCTAAAAAGAATGCTAGGGTTTTAACTTGGAATCTCAGCTATTTTTCGGCGGCTAATAAAAATTATCGCGCGAAAATTCCTGCCACCTTACCTCCCTCAATTGTATTTGGCGCCTAAATGAAAATAATGGCGCTAAAATTACAATGGACGGATGTGATAGTGATCCGCTTTATGTTTTTGTTCGGATACTTTACGATGGATTGATGAGATGGTGATCCGCGTGATGCTTTTTGTTAGTATTTACATAGATTTCTATTGGCCGGAAAACTTTCATACAGATTGAGGTTGAGATGAAAATTTTGTCCATTGGATAAGGTAGTTATCTGTGTTTTTTCTTTGCGTTTTGCATATCTATCCGTCCAATTAAAAGACTCTTGCTGAAATCAAACGAAGCTTGGAAGCCAAGTGATCAATTTACATAAATCTTCAAATCAAAGTGGTTTAACTCGCTCCTTGGAACCTACTCGGTTGAAGAGCGATGAGCAATAAAGTCGGGGAAATAATTCGGCAAAATTCGGTCAAATATTCAGAATGCTACTTAACATATATATATTGATTTTATATGATCAATATTCTTTAAAATTCAAATTATAACATTCCCAACAATAATAATCAACAACAACCATTAAAACTAAATAAGTTCGACATACAAGTTGGTTAGTTCAATATACAAGTTCATTCCAAGTCCAAGCAAACTAAAAACAATAGAATTTAACATGTAATCGGACTCGACCAAATATTCAGTGATTCTTTTTGGATTAAAACTCGGGAAAACTCAGTGAACTCGGCCGATGAACTCGGAAAAAATCGAACTCGGCGAGGAATAACTAATCCCTCGGCCAAGTACCGAGTAGCGAGTACTCACGAGTAACTCGGCGGAGTTAGCCGAGTGTAACTACTTTGCTCTAAATGTTCAATGAGTATATGGCCATATCGAATGAAGTTCGTAAATTAAAATCGAACAAGTTTGTGTAAATCTCGATTGAGATATAATTCGATCGACTTTTCATTCCACTTCATTGGATATGCTTAGATATTTGCATAATCATATTAGAGACAAATTTATCAGTGGCCATTGTTCATCTGACCTCATTGGATATGCTCAGAGATGTACACAAATCGATACGAACAAAGATCCATTTGTCTCTAATGATTAAGGTTGTGGAGAAAACCGATAAAACGAAAAAATTGTACCAACCGAAGCGAACCCTTGGTAAAATGGTAATGACCGATTGTAGATATTGAAAAAACAACCTTTTTCTGTTCGATTACTAGAACCAGCCGGTTATTACCAAATAGAGTAGGCTCGGTTCTGAAGCCGAATCGGAAATCATCGATACAAATTTCGCTTTCAGTTATGGCTGGCTTACTAACAAACTGAACCGATCATTTACGGCCCTACTGATGATGTAGATTATGAAGTCACATGGGTCATGAAATACGGATGCATGAGACACAATTGTAAATTCATAAATATAATTAAGTGAGACTCGACTTGTGAATGAATCCAGTCCGCAAAACATTTGAAAACAAGTGGGTTTAGGTTATAGCCTCACATCGTACTAATTTTCATATTCTGCTTTTATACCAGGCCGAGAGTTTAGTTTTATTACTTATAGAATGTCGTCGATTAGTTTAGTAGTCCAAATTGGATCCAAATATATTTTCATCCCATTATTTTATTTACATACACAAATATATGTTTATATTTGCCTAAACATTGTATTTTTGACCTTTAAAAGTTTTATTTCAAAAAAAAATTAATTTTTTTTAGAAAATCTTTTTCATTCATCTTTTTTGCTATTAATTTCTAATCTTTCCTTTTTCTTAATATTTTAGTTTCATGATTATCTACAAAAATATTTTTTCTTTAGATTACTTTTTAGAAAATCTTATTAATTCATTTTTTTTTGTTATTTTTTTAATCTTTTTATATTATCTAAGAAAATATATTTTTTCAAATTTCTCTTCTTTTTTTAAATGAAAATGTTTTTTTTTCAAATTTGTTTATTTGTATAACTATTCATCGAAGGTATACCCACGTACTTTCGTGCTGTATAGATATTTGTATGGTACAAATATAAACGGCTATGATTATAGAAGATGCACACCATAATTGACTTTATATACACGTGTAAGGTGGTTAGTAGTTATCATAGCAAACACACGATGGGTCAAGCACAACAAAAATATACTAAATCCTAATCTTTAAATAGATCTATTTTTTTCCCATCTATATTCTTTCTTCTTATTTCGATCTGCCGCCTCCCTCTCTTTTTCCTCCCCTCTGAGCAACACCACCACCATCACACTGGTTAAAGAATATCCTTATGGAGGAGTTACTAGGTTTTTGTGTGAAATCACAAGATTGTATGACCACATTAAATCCAAATATGTACTCTGTATGTTTTACTCCCTTTTTCTTATGAAATTTGATTATTAAATGGTAGTATAATAGATTGTGCTTTAAAGTATTGGCGTATACAGATCTGCCATCGACGCTACAAAGTGGAGCTTTTAGTTAGGTGGAAGCATTTGATTAATTCCTTGACAAATACTTCTTACTGTTGGTGAAGTATAGTTGGTTATTCATCATATCCTTCAAAGACTTCCCGGCGAAAGATATGAAGACCTAATGATATTCGAAACCTCAAACTGTGAAAAGAAAGTAAGTAACTTTCTTGATTTTGGTTAATTTTACAGGTTTTCTTGATTTTTTTTGTATGGCAACCGTGTGTAACTGTTCACCCATATCCTAATTTTATAGTTAACACTTTTGAAAAGCTAAGGATATGTCTGTTTCAGTTTTTGGCTCGATCTAGTCACCGATTCTGAAAAAGGAGGGGTACCGAAATACTACCAACTTTTCGTTTTG